>VWZT01009455.1:25619-107771 GCA_013397055.1 Pachycephala philippinensis | reverse complement strand
TTTGTTTTAATTTTTATCATTATCATTCTTCTTATTACCTTTAATTCTGTTAGTAATAAACTTCTTTGTATTCTTTAAAGTTTTGAGCCTGCTTTGCCCTTCTTCTAATTCTTATCTCACAAAAGGTAAAAAATGCAAACTAAATCACTACATAGGACAAGGGGGAACGGATTCAAACTGCAAGAGTAGGTTTAGATTAGGCATTAGGAAGAAATTCTGTACTGCAAAAGTGGTGAGAGACTGGCACAGGTTGCCCAGAGCAGTTGTAGCTGCCCCATCCCTGGCAGTGTTCATGGCCAGGCTGGATGGGGTCTAGAGAAACCTGGTCTGGTAAAAGGTATCCCTGCCCATGGCAGAGGGGTGGGAACTGGATGGTCTTTAAGGTCCCTTCCAACCCAAACCATTCTGTGGTTCTGTGAAAGAGGAAATCTTTCCCTCAGCTGGTTTTATTTGAAATATCTGATGTTATTTCTGCGCAAGCAGAACTCCCCAATGAAGAAAACATTTCTTAAAGAAAAAAGTGTCACATGGTGTGGAAAGGAACTTGCATTTGGTATCCATGGTGGAAGGAGGGTATAGATACAAAATTCTTGTCTCTGTAAATTTTTATAGAAAAGTGTTCCTTAATTTCCTGGGGATAGAATGAAAGGCAGAGAGAAATTCAGCTAAGGAGGGTCTAATAGACGCTAAAATATTTGTAGGAATTATTTCAACCAGCTTATGGTGTTCAGTTACGATGCTCTGTTTAATTTCTGTATGCAAAAAATACCTTTCTGGGGAATGATAATTTGATTTCTATAGCTTATTCCCACAAGGGCTGAGGTTTGTGACCAATCTGACCATACCAGGTCAATTTTGGTATCTCAGTTTAAATGGCTCCAAGACCACTGAAGGAATGAGGAGGAACACCCCTCACATCTTGCTGTATATCTGAAACCTGTTTTCCTATGCAGGAATAACTCCTTGGAGGATTAACACTGGCTGTTAAATACATAGAGGGAAGGGAAACCTTTTAAACATAATGTTCACATCTTTGTGCACATTCTTTTCACAAGATATTTTGGCCTTGAGTGCAGGAAGCTTCTCCTGTCACTTTATGAGCAAGCTTGAAGTCCACATAAATGCAATTGTGACCCAGGAATTAAATAAAAAATAAAAATATGCAAGTGACAGGATACTGATTCAGGACAGGATCCAGGTATCTGCACTGGGACTTGTCTGAAATTGCTTTGCTTTGCTCTAAGACGGCAGCCTGGGTTTATGGATGGATCCCGGGAAACTTGAAAGGCATTGTTTTGAAGGGCTGCTGGCCTTTCCTACAGTTCATCACAGATCTGGTTAGGAAATGAAGGAGAGGAAACTGGGCAACTGCTCTGCTCAGCCATGAGGAAATGCACAATGAGTGTGATGAAGCCAGCAGCTGCAGGACAATGGGAACAGGCAGGGGCTATTTTTGTTAGATGTGAACAATCAATTGAACATGTGAGACCTTATCATCTTCCCTCCTCGCCTCTCCCCCCTCTTCTTCAACACTGGAAGTTTTCCCAAAGAGAAACAGCTTTCCTTTTCTCTTAGTGGAGTTGATTACCATAATAATTTTCTCTTTCATCTCAGAGCAGGTTTCTTTTGGAAGTCTTTGATGGCTTCCTCTGAGTGCAGTTATTGTCTTGCTGTGGCTGAGTGACTTGCAGCTGGGTCATACCCAGCACTGTGAAACCTGGGGGAGCGTTTATCAGTATTTACAAGTGGGTAAGGGTCCCCTCACCTCTCACTTGCTGGATGTAGAGGCTGGAAGCATTTCTCCCAGAGTTATCCTCAGGGCAGAACTCTGCATTTGCACTGGGCATAGCTTTCACAGATGGAAAATAAACAGCAAGTGTTTCCATCCTATCAGATGTAATGAGAAAAAATATATAATTAAGATGGTAATCAGTGCTCCAATAGCTGAATTCTCTGTTATTTTTATGACTCCTTCCTCAGAACAGTCCTTTTAAATGCCACAGCAATATTAGCTCCAACTTACAAATGGAAAAATAGAAGGACATAAACACATGATTTATGGTGTTAAGGGAAAAGGGGAAGAAAAAACATATTTTTTGCTCTCTCTAAACAGAATTACGTTCTTACTTTATATTCAGATATAAGTGTATAACCCTCACAGTATAGTTATGTCTAATTTATATCATTACAATGTTCTATGTACCAATACCAGATATAGTACCCTAGATTCTCATACTTCATAAATATGAAAGGAATATTAATTTGTAAATGAGTTTTTCCAACATCTTGTGATATTTCAAGCATGCACTGAAGCAACACTTCAGGTTTGCTATTAATTTTTTTTTAATCTTCGGATCTTCGATGTGTAAGTCCTTCTCCCTGTATTAAGCAGCCTATTAGTCACATAAGATCAATACTTTTTGCACTTCTATTATCTTGGTATCTCTGAGATGTGCCCAGAACTTTGTACCACGGTTCTTGCTACTGCTTAAATTTCATTATAATGATATGTTTACATCGGTAACAGTTCAATCAAAATTGGATGTGTTTATAACACAGTTACTGTATAACACAGTTTAGATTAACAGTGTACTTCCACTTTACTACAAGGAAACTGCTAAATTGACTGTAATTCCTAATCAATATAAGTATAAATCTTAGAATTTAAATAGGTTCTTAAGTGTTGCGCGTGCTGCTAAAGGTGACATGGATGTCCTGCAATTTGTCATCCAGCTACTGCAGAATCCATTTCCAAACAGTCGATTGTTTCATTCTAATTCCAGTTACCAAACCCAGCAAGATTTAATTACTAGCTCTTTTTCTTTCCATTTCCCAGTGCCTTTCCTTCACCTAGGCTTGGTTTAACAAGCAGCAATGTTATATCATGAAAGAATCTCAAAACATCTAATGACTCAATCCATCATCATCATAACATATCCATGCCTACTACAGAGGAGATGCTGTTGGTGGGTACAGCTGTCTGATTCCTTCTTTAACCCCTGAGGATCATAAGCTTTCTTTTATCATCCCATCTTACCATCCCATTAGAGTGATAAGTCAGGGTGATAACAGCTCCTTACTCCACTACACATGTCCAAATATGCTTCTCTGTTCCCGATTTGTGTCTACCAGTTCACCGTGATTTTTCTCAAAATCAAGCTCAATTTCACTGGGAAGAGCTGCAGCTCAAACTCAGCTCAGTACTTAGAATGAAGATCACACATTTCTCAGAGTGGTGAAGTTGGTGGTCTTCACCTCGAATAATCATTTTTTTGTCAGTGTTTGGCTATGTTTCAGGGCAGGACCCAATTGTTTCTGAGTGTGCCTCAGGCACACACTGCTCCGATATCAGAAGGTACCAGTCCCTACTCAACATATCCCTCTTTGCTCTCTCGTGGGAAGAAAACTCACCCTTCTGGTACCAGGATGTTTTTGTGGTAGATCACCCATTGAAATTGCCAGGCACTTTCTGGGCATACCATGGGACTTGGCCAGTGCTCAGCTCAAATGCACCCAAAAGAGATTTAACCAACTCCTCTCCCTCTCACAAACCCTCCCTGTTGCCTTCACAGCCGTCACGTGAGAGGGAGTTTTGGACTTGTGTGTTTGAGCAAAACCTTGGGTAGATGAACACCGTTCCATTGATTAGAGGTAATATGGCATCCTGAGGGAGACCAGCACTGCAGGCTAGGCAAAAGCTCTCACTGAAAATAGATGCCTAATTCTTATTAATTTAATTTCTGTAGCTGCTCAGCTGGAGTGATGGAAGCCTTAAAGAAGGTGTTGGGTCAAACCCTACCACAGATATTTTCTTTCTGGATGTAGCTCTATTGGACCAAACTGATAAAGACTAGGGAATAAGAGCTTCCAGACAAGTAACCCACATCTAAGTGTTATAGCACTATGCTTTTTATTTCTTGCCTTTTTATCTCCTGACTGACACATTCTGAACAGAATAAAATAAGATTCAGAAAAGCCTTTTAACAGCTTACATAGTTCCATAGCTTGATTTCATTGGTTTCCCGACAAAAAAAAAAAAAAAAGGAGCTTCAAAACCTCTTCTCTGAAGCAGCTGGAACTAAACTTATCTCTTGCCCCTGTGGCCCTTCCCTGGAAAGGCTGCCGCCCTCTGACTTAGGCTCTGAATTGCATAGAAAATGCTCAGAAATTGGAGCCAGGTTTAGTCAGTGCTTCTGAGTACTTAAGAGCTCTATCATCAAGAAAAGATGAGAACTTTCTTGTCAAATTAACTCAGAGAATAAAAAAACACAAGAAAAATAGGAAAGATAACCTCCCAGCTCACACAACACAAAGATTATTTTTGATGTCATTGGAGACAGATAATATTTTTAATCTATTTCTCACAAGTGAGTCTGAGGTCAGTAAACCTGGCATCTATTTCCACTGTCTCAGAGGCAGTGAATCAAAAGCAGTTTCCTAGCAAATCCTGAATACACTGGGCTCTCCCTCTTATTGGAGTAGGCAAGGCTGATGGGCCCCCAGCTATGTGGCTGACTAATTCCAAACCTGCTTCAGGAGCTCCAGTGTGAGCAGACAGGTCCCTTCAAAAGCACCCACCTCCCTCCACTGCTCACTGCTTTTGCAGGCATGGACTGTGTGGGTGTAAACAGTGCTCAGGCTGGGCTGACTGGATCCTGTCCCATCTTCTAAGAAGCTTTCCTGTATCTAACGATGGAAAAAATCTTTCCCATTTCCAGTCCCTGTGCCTGAGATTGTAAACGTGAGTCCTTTTCCCAGTGAAGTTTGATAGGTTAGCAATGGCAGGCTGTTAATGATTATGATGACTTAAAGTACAATATCAGATTTGTTGGCTGGCTTGGGGTTTGTCTAGACGAGTTGTTTTATTAGATAGGAGATGGTTTGGAAATTGTTTGCAGTGACAGGGCTGAGTAGAATTTGAATTCTCTGTTCCCAGATCAGAAGGAATGGGGTAGGGAAAGTGGAGAGCAAAACTCCCACGTTTCCCATTCAGATTGAAAAATGCATATTGGATATAGATTTAGATTTAGATTTAGATATAGGTATGTGTGTGTATATTATTGAGGGAAATGAGGTTCACTCTGTTTATCGTGGATCCTTAAGCAACCCTGATCAATCACAGGATGAATTTCCTTAGTACACCCTTAGTGCCAATATTGGTATAGTGAATTTACAATCTTTGAGATTTCTTCTCTTTGAGTCATTCTTCACCTTTCTCCTTTGCCCTTCTCTGCCTTTCTGAGTCCCCGTTCCACCCCTCTCTGCCCATCTGTCTCTTCTTGCTTCCTTTGCCCTTCCTTCTTCTCTGCCCTTCTTCTCTGCCTTTCTTCTTTGTTTTTCTTCTTCCTCCTTCTCTGCCTACCTCCTGTCTCTGCCCTTCTTCTCATTTGTCTTTCTTCTCCTCCCATTTTCTCTTCTCCCCTCTCTGCCTGCCCATCTCTGCCCTTCTTCAGCCATCTCTGACCTTCTCTTTTTTCCTGATTCTTTGTCCTTCTTCCTCCACCTCCACCCCTCTTCTCCGCTGTTCTGTTCCATCTGCCCAGCTCTCTCTGACCTTCTCTGACATTCTTTGAACTTATCTGACCTTCTCTGCACTTCTGTTGTTTTCTCTGCCCTTCTTTAACCTCTGCCCATCTCCACTCTTCTCGGCTTTTCTGCCATTCTTCTCTTCCTTTTTCACCTTCTTTGCCAATTTTTTGCCCTTCTTTGCTCTTCTCTGCAGCACTCACCCCAGCTCTGATCTGTTCTGCCCTTTTTTGACATTCTTTGAGTTTTCCTGCTTTTCTTTGTCCCCTTTACACACCTTTTGGCCCCTTGGTCACTGCCTGTCCATCTCTACACGCTGCTCTCATCCCTTTTTTTGCCCTTCTCTGTCCTTTTTCACCTCCTTTACTCTGCTCTCCCCTGTGTTATAAAACTGTAACTATAGGCTGTAACCCCAACTCCCTTTCCCTTCTTTTCTGCCATCTTCTCTGCTGTTCCCTGCCTTCCTGCTCCCCCCTCCACCCCTTTCTTCCCCTTTTCACCTGCCTGTGTCATCAGGATACCTGGGGTTAACACTGTTAATTTATTTAGTGCTATTCCCCAGCATGAGTAAATGTATTTTTTTCTGTATACTTGAAGCTAAGGCTTGATGATAGCTGCACATCACCATAGAAACCAGGACAGGTTCTTCTGTAAGTCAAAGGTTAATTTATAATTATTTTTAAAATCATCTTGCTCAGATGCATCAGCGTAGACAGGACCTGTCCAAAACCTTCTTCCTTACCAAATAATCTTTCTATTCTAGCTCTTCCAGAAATACATTAACATGGCTCCTGTTTGCTTAAGACAGATTCTCCGCAAGGTGTTATACAAGATAACTGTCTGGTTTAGAGCGTTTGTAGCTATGTTTGCAATTGACAGAGTTACTGACAGCCCCAGCTCTCTGTGGGATGGCTGCAGACCAGAGCACAGATGACTCATTGTGTATGATGTTGTTTCACACCAAAGTGTTTGCTCTGTATACTGAACATGTGTGCGAGTCAATAGCAAAAAGTTCGAGAACAAACACAGCTTAGATGGAAATAAATTCACATTGACTGAAATCATTATGCCCAAGTCAGAAACAACAATATAAATATCTTTTTAAAGGAGAAGTTTTACTTGGGAGGGTTCTTGCATCTTCTACCAATGTTTGAGGGTCAGGCAGTGTGAAAAGAGGTCTTGGCATTTCCTTGCAGCAAAAGTCTTTTCATTCCAGACGTGGGCAGAAGGGAGTTTGGGTCACTGCTCAGATTTCCCCCCCCCACAGCAGCAATACCCTGGGTGTATTTTTCTCTTGGAAACACAGACTTTTGCCAAAGCTATTTTTCTCCCCCACCTGTCTCCCCAGCTGCCTTTTCAGAGTTCAGCAGGTATCTGAATAGCTGGTTTTGTATTGGGAGCTATTCATTTACCTTGTTGCCAATTAACCCTCCCCTACAGCCCCTGCACATCCATAAGGCATAGTTAAAGTCCTTTTGATCTGGTGATGCTGTTAATGTCCTCCTAGAAACAGCCTCAGTCTCAGGCTGGCTCAGTCATGTGGAGGTGTCCCCTCAGCTGCCTCCTCTCTCCCCAGCTGAACTAATAAGGATCTCTGAGAACAGCACATTACCTCAGTCCCCCAGAATGCTTGACTGTACCTCTGGGCCACATCTTCTTTTATTAAAAAAACCCTCTACAATGTATGTTGGAAGATTCCCAATCTGTGGGACATTATACACATATAAAGGCAATCTCCTACTGCAGTGTCCCCTTTATGAAGATGTGGTAAAGGGCACAGAAATATTCCTCTTATCTGGCAGGCAAATAACAAATTGCTTTTGTGCTAGTGTAGGAGATTAAACTGTGTAATTTACTTATAAAATCAGGTTTCTCATGGAGTATAGGTATAAACCCACAAAGACTTCAGGAATCTTTACTGGGCTTTGAATTGTGTCCATAAGAACTTGTTGTAGGTGACAGGCTGGATCAGAGAGTGCTGTCCCATAGGGATCACTAGGATGAGTCACCCTTACTTATGTGGAAGCTTCTGTGTGTGGTCATGTGCTCAGGGAACTGGGGAGCAAAGGAAATCCTCTCAGTCATTCCCTCAAAATCTCTGGCAATGTCCCTTCTCCAAAGTAATTCCACACCCCAGACCTGCTCTTGCAGCCTGTGTGTTTCTGGAGCCAAGCAGCCAATGAAGCCAAGATGTTCATACCCTCAAAAAGTGTCCCAAGACATGGCTGAGCTTTGTCAGCTGCAAGGCTCCAGATGTGGCCAGGCTGGGACAGACGTGGGAATTCCCATTTTCTTATGCTACAGACAGGCCACAAGGCTGCAGTACCATCCCTTTCTTTTCTGTGCTTGCAGAGGCTGAGCTGCAGCAATGTCAGTTCCACCCCAGGCGAGAAGCCACCTCCTGGGACCAGCCTGAGGGACAAATCCAACCTTGAAAAACAGCCAGCAGGATGACATGCAGATCAAAGGGGTATTGCAGAGCTCGGCTGCAAGAGATTCCTTAGAGACTTTTTAAAGCATTTTAGCTCACCCTTAACTTCCTTGAAATGGAGCACAGGTTCTCTCTGAAGGAAAAGAAAAGCAGAGTTTGGTACATGCCCTGAAATGCACAGGCGCCTGAGGAGTATTGCCATCTTCTGTACTTGTCTGCTCAGTGACCGTGTTGTTTGCAAGAGGTTTATTATTCCTGTTGTACCTTTAGGAAAATTACACCACAAATCTCTGAGGCTGGAAAAACTGTGTTTCGATGACATTTAAACATTTTAAGTGTCATCACAAAAATTTTAAATGTGGGGTGTGTGTGCGTATGTATCCAATGTCCCACGAAGTGTGGGCAATATGTACAGGTGCGAAAGAATCTTCTCAAGAGCAAGAGGTAGAGCAGTTATTTCAGTATTTCATGTGCCTTGGTCAATTTGTTTTTAATGAGAGAAAGAGGGTTTTTTTTGTTTTGTTTTGTTCTCTTTTTTTTCCAGTTTCCAAGCTCTAGTTTGATTTATCAGTGGACATAAACAGTGTAAGTGCATGAGAGTATCTGCATGCCAGTGCAGGTTTCCAAAAATGTACAAGCTACAGTGAGCCATCCTATTTTGCAGTTAAATTCTATGTCTCTGATGGATTTCCCCACACTGTTGCTAGGAGATGAAGGTAATGCCTAACAAAGGATATATTGACAAAAAATTTTCCAGAACAAATCTATCTTGTTATGTTAAATAGAGCCTCACATAAAATGGATATTGCAGGATTTATTTCCCTAGCGGTGGCACTGGCAGAATTGCATACATCAAGCGAAGGTGAAATTTGCCCACCACAAAAGCATTTTTGTTTTGTTAACATAAGGACTTCCAGTGTGTTTAATGCCGAAAGCGCTGTTGCCTTCCAGTGTGTTTTGTTGCTAGGCTAATGGGATGAACACATCCTTCATCAGCATTTTTCCTTCCTCCCTTCTCTGCTACTTCTCCCTTTCAGGAAGAAATGTGGTTTATTACAGTGATTCCCCTCTTTTCATGACTCTTCTGGGAGACATGGATTCCTTCTTTTAAAGTGGGGAAGAAGTGTGCATGGCTCGGGACATGTTGAGATTTGGCATAGAAGCAGCTAAATGCAATGGAAAAGCAGATCAGCCTCTTGCTTTATAGCTCTAGGCACGTCTACATTAAAACAAAACAAAACACAAAGTTAAATGGAAATCTAATAAAGAGAGGAACTTCAGGAATTCTCATGGAAAGATTAAATTTCTAGAGAATGACAAATTTTCTTCCTTTCTTATGGTGACATGATGAACACACAAACAGATTTCAACAGCAAAAGCCAACATGGCTTGAGCCACAAAAAATAAAAATTTTGCTGGAGAAAAAGTTTAGTTCTGCTGTGGCATTTATATTTTCCCATCCACTGCCATACCAGCAGTTCCTATGCCACCATAGGAGCCTCTGGCTCTAAACACATGTGAGTAAACAACTTGCTGTCCAGAAAGATGTCAAGGCAGAAAATGAGATTGCCTCTTACCTTTCAGGGTAGGAAAAGAATCAGGGAGAAACACAATCCCCTTCATTTTCCTAAATGCATCATTGCACAGAGGCAACGGACAATTTGAACTTTTTTGAGTTAAAGCTACTATGTCCCTGACTCCACAACTGTGCAAATATTGGGCTGGTTTCATCTTGGGTGTGAATCTGCTCACCCAGGCAGGGCCATCTGCACAGACCAGTGGCAGATGTGGTCCCCTCCTCCTCCGTTTACAAATGAATGGTGTGGAAGGGAATGAAGGCAGAAATTGTCACTTCTTATCATCTCACTCCTTGGCTGGTCCCCTATTGGGATGCATGTTTACCTTCTGCTTTACAGGGCACAGTGAAGCTGAGGCCACCAGTTGGCCAGAAAAATGCAAGTGGGAAAGGAGGTGACACGTCATGCCTGGAGTCACTCGGTACCACCACGGCCATTCCCTGTTTTGTGGGGAGGGAGGGAAGCACTGTTTTTGTGGTGTTGATGAGAATTCCTTCAAGAAGCACTCTTTCCACCTCAGTTCTGAACGTCTGTGTCAACTTTTGTAGCACCGGTAATTACAAACAAAAGTTGCCACAAGTCATACAACTGCATTAAATTTGTCAATTCGCTTGCACGGGGTTTTAACAAGACACAAATACACTGAGATGTTATCTCTACTTGTTTTGATGGGCGGGGGAGAGGGGACAGCTGGGAAGGGCCTCGGAGCTCCTACTGTTACTGCACTTATCCGGTTTTCTGCTGTAATATCCTGTTTTTAGATGCTAACATTTTAGCCAAGCATTAACCATTTAGGATGAGACTGACCATGCTGGGATGGCGCAGGCCCCCACCTGTGAAATACAAGTAAAAAGAAAAAATTATGTAATTTTTTTTCAGATCAAAACCAAGTGAGGGGGCGGGGGGCAATAATTTATTCCATATTAAAAGATCACTGCAATTTCTTTGCTTTGAGATTTGGCATGGTGGTAGCTGTTAGGTGAAAAGGCTGTTTGCTGAACATATGGCAAACCAGGCACATTTAGCCAAAATAAAAAAATAGTAACACTAAGCCCTTAAAGCACAAGAAGATCACACTTGCATTCAGCAGAGACTTGGTTCTCATGACTGCACTGCTTAAGGATTTGCCCCTGATAGATGTGTCCTGTGGGTTTCCCCCAACTTGCAGCTCTGCAGGGTGTGGATCCTCTCCCCACAGACCTGTCCACTGAGTCTGGAGCGCAGTGTAGGAGGCACCTCTTGCTTAAATGCAGAGGTACAGCTGCAGAGTGGACAATAGAGCAGAACTGGGAGCTTGGGCAACCTCCACCAGAGCTAAAATAAAACTGCTCTCTGCTAGGCAGCGATGCCTTCTCTGGGCTGGGGCTGACTGCAGTGGAATGACATACTTTGCAAACAAAGCACAGCACCAGTACAATACACCAGGCAGCCTGGAGTGGGAGGTTTGGGAAGCAATCTGTTTGATGGGAAGAGATGGAGAAAAGATAGCAAAGATGACAACGGAGGTTTTGCAAGGAGGGGAAATTTGCTGGGTAAAATCGGAAGGCAGATTGTGAAAACCAGGAGCTCTGAGGAAGGCCAACAAGTTGCATATTAAAATAGGGCTGTGGCACAGGAGCAGTGACTACCAGGAGACAGTGAAGTAACAACATCAAGAAATTAACAGAACAGGAAAGGAAAACCAGAGAAGAGGGAGCTTTTCCTTCTTCTTTTACATTTGCGCAAAGTGCTTATTTTCTCTACCCAGCTCAGTGTAGCTCATATACAAGGGTCATTCATGGGGATGGTTAAAAATCAGAATGAAGTTTTCTTCAGTCCTTTCCAGCTTTAGGCTGAGCACAGGAGCTGCTCGCTTTGCTAGAAACACTGGCTTCTGCAATCTTTTGGGCACTGGTGTCTTCTTTTTGGAAATACCAATAGGTAGGTGGTTGTTAAAGCTCCCATTTTCTACTGCCTGTTGTAGAACAGCAACTTGCAGCTGCTCCTGAAAGCCATACTCACACCATTGCCCAGCTTCAGAGAGCTCCCAGTGTTGTGAAGGGCAGCACTCTCTGTGACTTTTGGGTGTCAGACAAAAGTTGAACACGGGCTTTCAAAGCACTCGAGTCCCTGTGAGTTTAAATGGAGCTTAGACCATCAGGTGTGATGGCCGCTAAGTTTTGTGAAAATGTTGGTGACCAGGGTGCACTCACAAAGGAAAATTTTTGACTACCAGAGAATTAATCTGAAAAATGCTCTTATATAGCAGTGACTCTTCATCACTGTCATTTGTCAGGTATTTACTGGACTTCAACATATTGTCTTCAGCAGGCTTGAATCAGCATTCAGTAAGTTGGTCAAATGTGACTGAACTCTGTGGCCTCTTAACTGTGAGTTAAACATATTTTTTGTTCCACCGAGTGTTTTTTGAAAAAAAAAAATATTTTCCAGTATGTTCCCAGTATTATAGGGACTGCCATTACCCACATATTTATTTAGCTCGTTCACTGGCAAATTAAAGTGGAAAAAGACTTTTCGCAGAAGCTGCAAATAGAAGAAAAATCTTAACTATATGCAAAATTCTGTTTCTTCTGTGGTCCTGCCCTTACAAGGAGCAGCCACAACTCTTTTCCTATCCATCCAAATTAGATATTTTTCAGTACTTGAACATGATATTCATCTGCCTTGAGTGGCTCCTGACTTTGGGAAGAACAGATGGCCTGTGATAGCAGTGGGCTGCTGCACTGTCTCAAAGCTCACCACAGAGTGATTTTAACTGCTTTAGTTTCTCCTACATTCCAAACATTGCTCTTCTGACATCTTAGTTTATTAAGTATGCCTTGGGCTATAGTCTTGTCTCCCTCTCTTCTATTTCCCCCTCTCCTCTGCTCACCTGTGCAGGGTGATATTAATTCAAATATATGTCAGATATCTCTGTTCACTGAAACCATATTTATGCACTACAGGGCTCTTTACTGAAATGGCTGGAGCTGGCTTCAGTTTTACACTCTGCTCTCAGAGAGCTGGTATTAAGTTTTCTGTGATCTGTTCAGGTGTGTAGACCTAAGAAAAGATTCCATAAATTTTATGGAATACATAAAGAATATATAAAGTATAAGACAGGAAAACTCTGGAAACAGAAACAATAGTTTATAGTTATGTGTAAACTATGAAATATCAGATCATTTTCTGTTTCAAGAATGAGCATATACACATTGTATGATAGACTTCATACAAGTGATACTGAACTCTTAAAAAAGCATGAAGGTATCTCTATCAAGGTAACTCTGTTTTCCCTAACCAGACAGTAAGAGTTAATTGCACTGAAAGAAAAATCTTTCTAGTGTTCCTGCTTCACTATGCATGAGAGACCAAAATGTTAGTGGTTAATGACTCAAAATAATCGGCCATTTGTGGTGGTGAGTAATTGGCTCACCTACACTGACCTGAGAGGAAGCTGTCGTGTCTTAGAAGGGGTCATAAACCATCGAAGATCCCCAAAGTGCCCACAGACTCCTTTCTGGGGCCTTTCATCCCCACCCCTGATGAATCAGGACTGCAGCCATCACGTTAACCAACAGCTCATCACAGGATCCACGTGTGGTGACATCTTTCTACTCTCATCCTTTCTTTCTCTTTCTTTCCTTCCTTTTTATGCACATTTTCTTATTGTTTTTATGCTTTTATATTGCTGTATTTCTACAGACAATAACCAAAAGAGCTACATGTCTCCTTTCCATTGCAACCAAATTGTTCTAAAATAAACCCTACATATATATATTTATAAACACTGATCATTCAGTGTTGTTTCACTCTAATCTGCCCCAAGGGATCTATTAAGGAGAACCTGCGTTACTCTCGCCTTCAGGTGCAAGTCGTAACACTAAGATATGGGTTCTTTTCAAAGAAAAATTTATTTATGAGGCAGTAATTAGTTCTTAATTTTTCATTGCAGTTACCTCAGTCAATCTATTAGCATGAATTTCATCATGTGTGAAACCTGCCCTGTTTTTCAAAGGACACACTACAAAATTCTGAAAGTTCCTTTTGAAAGAAATATTGGTTGTGTTCAGTCACTAAAAAAGTTTCTTTATCGTTTTCTCTTCTACATTCTGAATTTCTTAAAAACTGCAATTGTACAGTCTTTATTTAATATGAGAAATAATTTCTAATAGTAGAACCATAATGAAGATCTTCCTAGAGAAGGATGCAAAGTTAACCAGGTTGTGGGAATATATATTCCAAGTAGACGGAATGGGATGTCATATGTAATTTCAGAATTTCTTTGACAATTAGGGAAAAATATTCAAAACCTTAGAAAATCTTTCATTCTTATTGGGACATAACTGTGATAGCACTGTTGTGGTCTCATTCCAAACAGGACATTATAATTAATTGCAAAGTCTTGAAGATTGTAACATTTATTATTATTAGATTATACTTATTATTATTATTATTGTGAGATTATGATCTTCCTTTCTGCCTTGCATTTGTGTCCTGATGATGTGGTTGTCCTTCCATACAGGAACTGATGTTTAACTCATAAAATATACAGGACAAAATCTTGTTTGGATCCAAGCGTGGCATGCAGAGCAATCTAGCTGCTGTGCTTTTAATTAGACTACAGCTATTTTGCATATCAAATATATCTGTTTGAATTTCAGCAGGAGGTGATATAATTTAGATACAAAGACTGTAAAGACATGTGGAGGCCTTTGTGTGTAAAGACACCGCTTAAATGTAAACCACTGCGCTTTGATATCAAGTACACAAGGTTTGATCAAAAAAGGGAGCTGGGGAGCACCAGCAGCTCTCAGTGGAGATGAAGCCATTTGGATCCTCACTGAGGGGGAAGCATCTCCTCTCCTTTCCTCCCCAGGACTTTGCTCAGGGCAGCAGGCTCGGGTTCGTCAGATCTGTGAGCAGGCTGGCAGAAGGACCTAAGGGAGGATCAAGTGATCTTTTAAAATTAATTTTCTACCTGTGTTGCTCTCTTTACTTCACACACAGACTTTGCTGTAATAGAAAGAAAACTGGCTTTCTAGCGCACTTCCAAGTCCGGCCTTGGACATGTCACTTAGTGGGCCCTTGCACAAAGCCCCTGCTGCTGCAGCTGTGTGACAAACACTTGCTATTTACGTAAGAATTACCCATGAGAAGTTTTATTTCTCATTTGCCATTTCCTTGCCAGGTTTTCAAGTGCAAAGACAAAAGATCTGGGGACTACGCTGTTTTTAAACCTGGAAAAACTCAGAGCAGGAAAACACATCCACGATTCCAGGTGCACGCTTCAGTAGAGCAACACTAAAGGAGAAGCTTTTTCTTTCTCACTTGCTTTTCAATTTCTTTAATTTTTCCAAATAGCTTAATTAGTTCAGGTGATTCAATTAACAATTACACTGCTTGGGTTTGCTCTGAAAAGGTTTGACTGAATCAAGTCTTGCCCTTCCTCTTGCATCAAACTAACAATACAAGGATGGCTCGTTAAGCAAGAGGGAGCTAAGAGCAGTAGGTTCACAGAAAATGAAGCCTGAAATCAGAGTTTGGTCACCACAGCTGCTGACTTTGGCTCAACTTCACAATGCAAGGGACAAGGCAACACGTAGCGTAAAAAACAGAGAGGATTTTCAGGTATTGGCAAGGAATGTTTTGGGGGTTTGTTTTTTTTATGTTACATTCACTTCAGAAGGCCTCATCGTGGGACTCAGTGCCCAGCGCCGGCTACCCGCGGGGGCGGGCAGAAGCAGCCCGGCTGGAATCGCGGCTGGAATCGCGGCTGGAATCGCGGCTGGAATCCTGGCTGAATGCTGGTGCCACCTGGTGAGAGCCAGGGAAGTGGCAGGGATCTTCCCGCGGGCAGCACTCTTCCTGCGAGCTGCTCTGAGGAGCCAAGAGCATCACCCTGCAGTTTGAGCTCCGTCCTGTGTCACCCCCCGGGGCAGTCACAATATTGATATTTATTAACAAGCGTCACTCTCCATAATGTAGTTATTTCGTGTTTCTTTTTTTCCAAAGGAGAGGCTGAAGGCACTGGCCGATGGAATGCCAGGCCTTGCAGAGCCCTCTTCCCCCAGCAGTGCCTGGAGTAAAGTCACCCACACCTGGCAGCAAGAGCAGAGGCCTCAGGGACATGAAGTCCTGAAGAATTAAATGAAGACTGGCATCTGGAGAGAGGATGGAGATCCCCAAGTCGTGTCTCTGGTAAGGGAAAAGGATACTGCTGACCCGTGCCTTGCCTTACCTGTTGCCTGGCCAGGATTTGTGTTTTGAAGCTGGGCTGAGGAGAGGCGCCCAGGCAGAAGGTAGTCCTGGTATAAGAGGGATATGTGATGGGAGCAGAAGGGGAGGGCTCCAAATAGAGAAAATGAGAGCGTTGTAAGAGTGGGGAGAAGGAGAAAGAGGAGCTACTCAAGCCCCTGGAAGACCAGGCTTCACTAACACATCTCACAGTGTGGTGTGTTGGCTTCTCAGACTACTCCATCCTTCCCTCTTGCTTGCCTAAATCAAGCATGGCTAAATTCCTGCAGTTGCAAAGGTGTGATTATTACTGAAGCTCCTTTGCCTCTTGACCTCTGTTTATCCCCTCTCTGAAAGTTTACCGGTATATCCACACATTACAGATTATTTTTTGTTTGTTCTTAGGAGTTATCTTTATCATCCAGATAATTTGGGATGTGCCAGGAAGGCAGGGAGCGGCATTGCTTTTATTTTGCTGACAGTTGTCATGATGGGTGGTGACAGCAGAGTTTCCATCCACTGTGTAGATAGGTTAGTTATTTGAATGTGACATGACCTTCAGATTAGGTAATCATGGGCTGCTGCTTTTATCAGATCCGCCAAGAAAAAAGATTACTTCCTTCAAAACCAAATTAGAATTCATGAATTTTCCCAAGGAAACTGCATACTTTTTGGGTATAATAGGGAGATGTTTTTGTGACCAAAATTCTTCTCTTTTATGTATGAAGGAAGCAGAGTAAAATACGACCTTGACATTTGTTAAAGATGCTCTACACATGTGATGCTGTGCAAGACAGTGGTTCCTGGGGTCCTGGAGCTTTAGATAATGTAGGCACAGGCTTGTACTTCATTTTATTTTTAATCCAGTGGGCAGTATTATACAAGGAAAATATTTATTTCACAAAATAACCAAAGACCTGCTTTTATTCAGGGATTATTGCAATTCATTCATATGCAAAGAAAATATCCCAACAGTTGCTGTTCGGTGGTTTTTGGAACAAAAGTCTGAAGTCTGTTTAGGTTGTGTGCCTAAGCATTCTCTCTTCTGTATTGAACATTTTAGTGTAAGATTTGTCAAAAAAAATAAGAGTTTAGCCAGTTTGTCTGAACACTGAAGTCCCATGCACACTGGGTGTGCAAACTGTGGCAGGCTTTTCTTCAGTGAGTATATGTTAACTGCTGCCAAATATTATATTCACATCAGGAAGTGAGATTTCCGCCACTGGAAACATGCACTGCCAAGTACAGCATTCCTAAGTAAATATGGAAGCACAGATCATTGTTTGTGGTCCACCTATTCACCCGCCTGAACCTCTGTACCCTGATGTCCGAAAGCAAAAGGGAGTTTCAAAAGTACACAAGACCACTTTTCTCCTCATTTGACTTAGGCCCTGACCAGACTTCTTGTGAAATCAGTGGGTGGAGATGCTACCCCTCTGTGGCAGGAGCCCCTTCCAGAAACGTCATTCCTTAATTGGAAGTGGGATGCAATTTAGCATCAGTCTCAGGGTGACTGACCTGAATGAGAGGCAATTTTCATGCTATCCTGACTCTAATTCCACCAATCTGAGGCAGGCCAGGGCTGGCCACCTGAAAATTCTCACTGTCATGTTTTTTTTGGTCTGAATTTTGATGAAAGGTGAACTGTGACAAAACAACTTGCAATTTTTACATACATCTGTGTGTGTATGCAGTGTAAAGCCTTATTAATATAAAATTAATATTAATTTGATCTAACCTGTCTCTTAAAATGAACCTGAAACAAAGGAGTGCTTAACTGACTTAGCACTCAACTGAGTTCTCACCCTGGGAGAAACCCCCACTGGCTTTGCTTGAGTAAAGAATGAGAAAGAAAAAAAGAAGGTGGCTCTGGAAGGTAACACATCTCTAGTTAAATAACAGCTTCACTGGACATATGTCCAATCTGAGACTACGTATTCTAGATTTATTCAGGCATTGGTCCACCTGCCTCAATTGCCATAAACACTTCCATTTAAATATGGAAGGAGCTTAGCATAAAGAAACCCATTGATTATATGCAGAGTAATCATTACACCCATGTGGGTGCTGTGGGATGCATTTGCTTTATTGGTTCAGATGGACCTGTTCCTGGTTATACCAGCCAAGGAGTCCTGTGTTAAAATCCGGTGAAAAGAAAGAGGAGTTTTATATCCAGATGGTTTCTCCTTGCTGTTCTGGCCCATGAGGGCAGTGGGCATTCGGCATGGTGCAGGGTAATGTGAGAATCACTCCAGCTACTACCAGCCAGCTCTGAAAGAAGGAAACTGTGTTACTGATTTGCTTCCTTTTCCCACTGCGATATGCACCCAGCACAGCTCAGCTGCTCTAAAAGGTCTGGGACGTTATTTCAGTTTCTATCAGTCTCTCACAATTGCTAGCTAACATCATTTGTTTGTTTGAGAAGATAGAGCATTGTGGCTGCTATGTTGTTTATATCCTATTCGGGGATGTTGCAGAATGTCTTTAAACAAAAAGTGTTGATGTTTTGTTTTTAAAGTCTTTGGGCAAATTAATCTATTGTACACTTAAACCTTGCGTTCGCCAATGCTGCTCTTGCATCCACGTACTCATGTGTTTCTGTAAAAAGTGATTTTCATCCTATGCTTATTTAACAATGTTTCTATTATATGTTTAATGCACATAAACATATATATACATAAATATATAAAGCTATTAAAGCTCTTTCCTTCGGGGGCTGTTACAGTCTGCTTTTCAGTAGACATTTTATACATTTGAAAGGTCTAATTAACCAGCTTTACTAGTCCTGGAACTCCAGAGTGCAGTTATGCCACACTTCCTGTGCAAAGATTTGTGAGGGTAGCTATTGCTGCATTGTGTGACTTGTTGAGTGTAGTTGAGTGCAGTGGGAGCCAGGGAGGCTGCTTTTTGATCATTACATTTAATAGTGTCTGCTCTTGTTTTTTGGTGGAACTCAGATATATGCAGTCCCTCCTACTATACATCATGTACCACTGTAGTTTGAGAGTGTGAGCTTTGGCTAAACATGTTTAAATCTCCAGTCTGTGCTTAATGACAGGATGAAGAATGGTGTTTTTCTGTCTCTCCTAGGAAGAAAGCATATCAAAGGTATTATTTGTGGTGGCAGCATGCTTACTATAGACACTATCTTAGAAATGACTTGAGATAATTATTAACTGTGATTTGTGCTTGTATGACTGGAAAGAAAGAAAATCAATTAGTGCTGGCCATTACACAGCCCTGAGTGAGCAATATATAGGCAACAGATCCTATCTGTTCTTTGGGGATTGCCAATTATCTAGCTTGGACAATACTAATACTATTAGTATTTGGAAAACAGTTCTGTTAAGAAAATTCCTTCAGGACAGCTCAGCATCTCTGATTTTGGAATAGAAGGGTTGCAACAAGAAAAGAAAAGTGAATGAAAAATAATGAAGCTTAACCACTATTTAAACAAAAAAAATTGCCTTTGGAACTGAAAAAAAAATTACAGTATTTTGTACTTAAACATTAGTTTAATTAAAAAGAAATTAACATACACATCATTACAACAATGATGCACATCCTCTCTACATGTGTTGTAACATCCTGAACCACTTGCAGTGGGACAAGTCAGCTGGATTTGAAAATGAGTAAGAACTAAAGTGTGACTCACGACTTGAACCTGTAGGGATAGACAGTGTTGCTACTGGTTCCTTTAACAAGTTTTTAGAAGCTGGTATCAAGCAGCCAACTTCTTTAAATGAGGTGCTTCTCACTCTGCTTAGAAGACCAAGTAGCCAACTTCCTCCTTTTCTCAGAATACCCAAGTGATGGAATTGGAGCTGACAGAAATGTTATGACGTAATTTAATTCAAGTTGTGTCAGTCTGAAATAAGAACAGGGCAAGGCATTCCTTCCCAGAGGTGAGGAATTGTGACACATGGAGTTACACAGTGCAGTTTGGTCTGTGTGCCCCCTTCAACAGCTCCAATAGTATTGTCTTAAACCCTGCTGCTCTGCTGGGTCTTTGATGGGCAGCAAGTCAGCTGTGAATCTTAGCAGTGGCTCCAATGTCCTGTGGCTGTTGTGTAAAATCCAAGGATATATGGTTCTTCCTTGTGTCCTACCCTCCTGTTCAGGCCAGGGCTATAGCTACTCTTTAACTTTCACAGCCATAAAAAAAGCCCTCTCACATATAGCTGATTCCAGTACCCAGTACATTGATTTGGAGGGAAATATGAGGAAATAATGCTTGGCAATTTGGTGTGATCTGAAATCCACAGAATTACAGAGGACCAGAGGCACCACTCGTGTATCCTGGCTTAGCAGCTCCCATCTTACTCACAACATCATTCCTGAGACCTCTGTTTGCAGAACATTATGCCAAATATTTTTTTTTCTCATTCACCCTTTGGTTGCTCTGTCTAAAGAACCTTGAAGAGCTGCTGAGAGAAAAATCATTTTATCAGTTTTGTTTTGAAAGCTTTGGGAGGAAAAGCAGAGCAAATTCCTGAGAGCCTGCAGGAACTCAAGGCTAAAGAGCAGAGGGGCCATGGAGGAAACCTCAGAATTACAAACCTGTGTCTGATTCAGCTTGCAGGGATCTCAATGAAAACGATTTTACTGATTTTTCTGGGAACTGAGCCAAGTCCTTTTACAAAATAGGGTGCCATTATGCCACTGCAAACTGGGCGATAGGACTCTGAAATTGAATATGCAGAACTTTGATATAGGGAAAAGTCTGGACAAGAACAGGTGATGAAATCCTGTTCAAGAGAGGGAAAATAGACCAGTTGAATCATTCTTGCAATGCAAATAGAGGATGTGGGACCTAAGGGCAGCTCTAGCTTCCATTAAAGTCCATAGCTGTTTTGCCATGGCTCTTAAGGGGGCGGGTGTTACAGCCATTAGAGGTCAGGTTTTGCTCTTTTCCACATTACTGAGAAAACTCCAACTGACTTTATAAAGTAGGGAATTATGCCACTCAGTTTGTAACACATAGATTATGTTTAGTCTATTTGTTTTGTGCAAAAGTTGCTACAAGAAAAGAGTCAAGATATATGAGGAATGACAAGTTGAAACATCAGTTCAGTGGAAATGTGGAGCTGCTTTTAGCATTTATATGTTAAAACTTCCTTTTGAAATAGTCTCACTGATCTTACATGGGTTGTTTGAAGATAAAAAGAAGACTAAGGGTGGCCTTTTCAACAGGGATTTCCTTCTCAAGTCAATTGGATTTTCACACTGGCAGGTCAGGGAAATGCTTTATAGAGAGAACATAACCTAAATCAAAGCCCATTCACAACCCCTGCTCTAGTGGAAGTCCTTCCCCAATGTCAATTTCTAAAGGAAAAAAAATTTAAAGAAGGTTAGCATTTCTATACTTTTTCTATGGTTGACTGCAGTGATAGTTAGTGATATTAGTCTGACCAGTAATAAAAACACACTGCTAGTTAGAGCTTAGTGTCAAGAACTTTTATCAATAAGCTCAATAAGCCACTTTGAAAGATTCTTGATCTTCTTTGTTGAAATTATCCTGTAAATAATCAAGGAATTCTAAAAGCAGAGATCAAAACACAGTTTAATCCCCTGCAGACAGCTGGACTATCCTGAAGCTATTGAGCTGGGACATGAGGATTCTGGTGTGTTTCATGGTTATGAAATAAGCAAAAACAACCTCTGTTTGTTGGGGTGTTTTTTAACAAGCATTGGGGTACAGTTGGAGAAATCAGGTTATTGCAGGACCTTTCCAGGATACTTGGAAACACTGTTTCCTTTATACCCTTGCAGTCATATAAGCTCATTTAAACCTTGGTGCATATGAGATCCCCTGGATTAAATTATTTATGTTTTTATTTTTTCTTTGAGGAAGAAATCAGGGCTCAAGAGCTAATACTTGTACATAGTAAGACCCTACCAGATATCTCTGATCTCACTGAAATAGCCAGGTCTCTGTGGGAGGGTTTTACTGAGTTTATCTGAATTAGTGCAGTAAAGAGATGCCTTGGGGAAATCCTGTATGACAGCTCAGGGAAGGAAACACCTTCACATTTGCTTAAAATTTATATTTTCTTATTTTGCAACTTGTCTTTGTAGGAGATAGTCTGAGCTGGTAATCAATCCCCTTGTTTCTCAGGCACACAGAATGGAGGGGTCTGCCAGGCCACAAAAACAAGACAAGGCTGGTGGCCACAGGCCTGCTTGCCTACTGCAGGGCTTGGAATAGAAGGGAATAGTAGGGAGAATGCAGAGCGCCCCTGAAAGTGGGCTCAGAGAGCCCAGTGGGTCACCTGGAGGCACTGGGGGTGTTTGTGGGACAGGGCTGGTGACACCACTGCTCTCCCATGCAAGGCGAGGGAGGAGCTGGTGGGTCTTTCTTGCTGTGGGCATCACTTACTGCAGCAGCACACACGTTGCTGTGCAGACGTGTCCAGTAAAACACTAGCTGAGGATGGAAGGAAGGAAATCAATGAATCACCAGGAATCTGTGCACAGCCCTTCCTGCTTTCTTTTGAGAGGTTTCGTTAAGCCTTTGACTAATGATAGGGCTGAAAACACATAAAAAGGCCCTGTTAATTACCGTGGGGCTATGCTTTAGGCAAATCATAGATGGGGTGTTTTCTCCAATTTCCATAATTGCAATAATGTTTGCTCTTATAGCTTCCTTTGCTGCAGTATTGAACCACTCTTCAACCACAACTGAATCAGACACATTAGGAAAGAACAAATCCAATTCTGCATTTCAGTTACTGCAGATATCTACAATTAAATAGTTCTTATCAGTTTACTAACTTCATGTTACCAGCAAGGATGGTGAAAATAAAGCTAGGATTTGGCCATTCCTGAATTCATGATCTGAGTCTTGCACTCATGGCAATGCTCCAAGGGGAAGCCCTTGAAAGGGCTGCAAAGTTTCTTAATGTTGTACTTGAGCACAAACGTGCACTAAAATCCTTGAAGCAGCTGTGCCTGGGTGAGCTCTTGAAAGTACAGCTTCAAGAGTGCACTGCAACTGTTCACTTTATGTTATCTCCCACTGTCAGAGAGTCATAGAATTGTCTGGGTTAGAAGTGATCTCGAAGATCATCCAGCTCAAACACCCCACACCCATGGGCAGGGACATCTTCCACTAGACCAGGTTTCTCAAAACTCCATCCAACCTGACCTTGAACTCCTTCCAGGGATGGGGCATTCGCAAGTTTTTTGGGCAACCTGTTCCAGTGTCTCACCACCCTCACAGTAAAGAACTTCTTCCTAATACAAAATCTAAACCTGCCCTCTTTCAGTTTAAAGCCATCCCACCTTGTCCCATCCATCCCCATTTTTTCCCTGCTTTCTGCAGTGGATTTCAGAAGGTAAGCAGTTTTAGAAGATAAACCCAAAGCCATTCTACAAAGTTGGAGGTCCTGTAAAATGATCTCCTGTGAAAATATTTTCTCCTTTTATCCAGGGAATATATAAAGATTTAAACTCTTTAAATTCACACGACTTGCCTTTCTGATCTTTGTTTTCTCAGTCCTGTCAGTAAAAACATTTGCCACTTTGTTCTACTCACTGATTAGGGTGGCTACAGTTAGAAGAAACCTTTTTCCTCATTCTATTTTTAGTGCCTCTTTGGATTAATTCCCTACTTGTATATGACCAGTCAACACTGTAATCCTACAGTCTGCGTTACAGTCCTGCAGAGGATGACTTTCATTAATTCATCTTACACTAAATTCAATTAAGGAATTCAGAAAGATTTTTACTTCTTGTAAAATTATTCAAATGCACTTGTTAAAAATTTCCAGACAGAAAACATATGGTTTGTATGCTCTGAGGACGTCAGAGACAAAAGCTGCCCTGGTCTGTAAGGAATAAATTAAGACGAATCAGTGCAAGGTGTTCTGAGGATAACCAAAAGAATATAGAAGGGCTTTACTAATTAAAATAAAAATCAGTTTCTAAAAGGGGTTAGTAAAATGGTTACAGTTTTTGTGTATAGGCAAGACTGGAGAAAATAAGAGTGTAATTACATTTTTATTTGGAAAGAGGACTTTCTAGGAATAGAGCAACACATTCGGTTTTGATTTGTGCTTCTGGTTTGGCTTTGCCTTCTGCTTAAGATTTAGCCCTGGTTTTGATTTCAAGCATGCTCTGGAGTTATGCTTTTTGTGTTCTGGTGGGTCTTGACAAGGAAAACAGAACCTCTTTAAAAGTAGCCAATCAAAATAGCTTATTTTTGTTTTTATCTTCCAATTCCTTGTAGAGCATCCTGTTACCAGTTGCATAGCAGAGGCAAATCCACTTCTTCAGCAGAAAAAGGCAGGTCATTTCAGCTGCTGGAGTGTAGGAGGTCCCTGGGACCTCAGGGGTCTCTTGTGTTGCAGAAGGTGGGAATGGTGCCAGTGCATGGGCTGAAAGCGACGTGAGAGCCTGTGTAGCCCTGCTGGAGCCCTGGCAGACAGATAAGCCATGAGAGATAGAGATAAAGAGAGGGAAGGAAGGAAGCAACGGGGGCAAATGCAGCAAGACCTTAGACCACTTCACAAGAAGGAGGAAAGGAAGCAAGGCTGTGGCACCAGGGTTGTTCAGGTGCTCAGTGTTCCTCCCCGGGCCCTGCCATCATTCCTCTCATCCACCTACAAAATATTTTGGCAATGGTGATGTTTGGGGATGTATCTAAAGAGGAAGTAGAAAATTAGAGCCCTTCTGATTTTGTGTCTGACCTGAAAGTAAAACTCTAATAGTAACTGAAAATCCTGCTGCTCTTATTTTAGAAGCCGAAATTAGGTTCCTAAACCTGACATTTAGGTGCCTAAATGAGCTACTTTCCCAGAACCTGCTGGGCAATTACCAGTAGCAAAGATCAAGCTGCTAATCCTGGTGGCTAAGAAGGATTTAGGAGCCTGACATTAGACAACCACTTTTGGATCATGCTGATGTTGAGTTTTAGCTCATTCCTGATTTATGTATTTTTATTTCTGTGAAGTTTTTTTCCAAATACAAGAAACTCCTCTTAATGTCTTGTGTTAACAGGTAGTGTTTGCAATACATTTACCCAAACCCATCCCAAAGCCCATCACTGAATACTGCAGGAGTTCAGATCTATTGACTGAAGTCTGCCAGCAGTTCTCCCTGCTTTAAAGACCAAGGAAATGCATTTGGCAAAAAGTGAAAACTGCATTAAACTGAAGGAGGATGTTAGCAGTAAAGTAGCCCCAGCTTTCCCACATCTGAAATAATTCTCCATAGTAACATGAGGAGGAATATCAGTCAGCTACAGAAGTGTGAGCACTATCTTAATTTTTCCTCTCCTGGCCAATTATTTAACATTTTTTTGTGATCTCCAAGAGGATAATTTGGCTAGTGAGACCTTAGTTGTGTTGGTGTGCCAGGCAGTCATATGGCCAGAACCCCCTCCAGCTGAGTGTGAACTGTATTGCCTGTTGGATAAACAAGGAAAAATACTGCTTATTTTCAATGCAGGTACAAAGGGGAGATGAATGTATAGAGGTGCAACAGAGGGGGAAAATACAAACAGAAGTAATGCTTATTACAGGGAAACAGAAAGCATGTCAAAACTGTTGAGAAATGGGGAACAAAATGTTAGAAGTCTCGCAGAAGTCAAAGCAAGAAAAAAGACGTGTTCAGCCAAGCTTCTAGGTCCATGTTGTTATGGGAGGTGTAGAAACCAGGGAGAACTGGCCACCTTAGAGTGCTTTCTCTGTTTATTACCCTGACAAGTCTGTGTGCAAGGGGGTGTATTTGATGACAGCTGGACACTCAGGTATCTGCAGGTCACATTAGCAAGGTCACGTGTGGTTATGAGAGACAGTTGATTCCTGTATAAGGAGCAGCTGAGTTGCAGAAGGGAAGTATCAGGTGCTTCATTGATGTATAGATCACATCTGTCTCAACTTTCAAAGTGAATGTGATGTGTGCTTGTTGCATGCCCTGGTACTTAGAATTGCATATGCTCGCTTGTTTTCATGCCCAGTGAATGTCACAGGCTAATGGCTCATCGAGTTCACAACTAACTCAGCCCTAGATCTGATGTGATAGAAAATTCCTGTTGTGATAGAAAATTCCTGTTGTGATAGAAAATTCCTGTTGTTATAGAAAATTCCTGTTGTTGTTGGTATTGTTTCTAACTTGCAGGTTCCGTTCTGTCACATAAACTGGGCTAATGCCCAATGGAAATAAAGATTATCCCTATTCTGTGAAGTCCCCACCCTGAGTGAGGCCAACATAGTAATGTGTATGGGAAAGCAATAAGAAACTAGAGTAGGATTCAGGAGATTTGCAGAAAATAGAAATACAGGACTGCTATTTGTATGCCACTGTTCCTTCTCCAGGGTGTGTTTCTATGAACGCTTGAATGTATAACTTTCAATATTAAGATGTCCAGCTGAACTTAGTAGGAAAAATGATTACGCACTCAAAATACAGATTTGTTGACCTGTCATTAAAGTAAATAGTGAATAGGTATAAGCAGAATTTTCCAAAGTCATCAGACATATTGCTGCTCACAGAAATTGTTGAAAGGTTGGTTCTGGATTTTTTTCGTTGACTTCACTGGGAGCACAGTTAGACTGCTCTGGAAGGATCTGGTGAATCTTCTCAGTAACTTTATCTAGAGAGCAGACCTGGCCTAGCTTGAGCATGGATCTGGTCTTGCTATACACCAGAAAACATTATTTTCAGTTAAATTCCTCAGCAAATATTGCTATTTACTCCCCAAAAACATTCATTGAAAGCATATATATCACCAGCTGTGAAGATGATCAAATAGTTTAACAATTCTTTATCACACAGATCTTTTAACAAAATGTAGAAAAACTCACTAAACTTTAAGCCTGATAAATAGTATTCCATCAGCTCTACTGTTTGAAAGATTTGTGAAAAAAATCAATTTTAGAAGAGGGAATAAAATAAAAATATGGCCTGAAAGAAGCATATTTCTAATGCAGTTATGAGAGTTATCAGCAACCAGCAATCTAGCCTGGATGAAGACACCTCCCAGACATTGTTATTCTTGAAGGATTTTGTGACTCTTCCTGTTGTTTTATGGTGGGTGGCTCAGTGACTCACCCCAGGGCCTCCCAGCCAAACAACAGGATTCCAGGGAAATGAAAGTACTTCTTACACCAATTGCTACCAAGAGACTGAAGTGCAGGAACTCTCCTTTCCCCTTCCCCCTCCAAAAACCAAAAAAAAAACCAAACAAAAGGAAGGTATGATTGCTGTAAAGATGTACTAGATCAAAGTAGGGAGACCACAGATGGGGAGCTGGCTGTGGCTGCAGGGATGTGCTGCTCCTCGTGCCCCTTGCTCATTGATGTGCTGCTGGAGCAGCTCTAATGTCTAGATATTACTTCTATAATCAGGTACTTTCCAGTGTTTTTTTTTCATTCAGGTACTGAGCTGATCCAGTCCTAGTTGTAAGCTGATCCAAGTATCAGGTTATACAGTGATTTCCAGCAGCTATAAGCTAGGTTGAAACAGTCTCTTCTCATAAAGTCCTTCGTGCAATGAGGATGACAGAAAATGGTTGTATCAATTAAATGAAATTAAAATCTTAGGTTTCCTCGAGGAGTTCTGACCAAGTGTCAATACTTTACAGTTCTCCTAATGCAGATGAAGCTACTCTGCAAAACTGAATTTTCTGTCAGTACAGTAATACTCCTGCAAAGGAGGAATTTTGTGCAGTCATTATATCCACTTCAGTAAATGTGACAATACCCCGTGTCATGTCACAGGTCTGGGCTCTTTCTACCCATCTTTTGGTAACACATGGATTTGACAGGCCATGTTGAGGAATTGACACCTTGGGCAGCCAAAGGTAGACTTTGCACTTCATTTTGTTCCTCTGATGGACTAACCCCCAGGATCCCCAGCTGCAGTCTGCACATCCAGACTGAAAATGGCTCTCCATATCCATGAGTGATGACAGAAGTTAGATAAGTAGTGGCTTAATAAACTGATAAATGATACATTTTCCAGACCGAAATTCTACCTCAAGACTGTCAGAATAGCAAGGGGTCTACAGAAACACGAGTCAGATTTCTGCTTCAAACCATGGTGCATTATCTCAGATAGACACTTAACCTGTTTTTACATGCTCCCAATGATGGCAATTCTCCCTGTCTTCAGCCAAAGTATTCCGACACTAGAAAGTCAGATGAAAACAATATGCTGTTGTTTTATTGAGTGCTTACTTCCTTCATTAACGTGATGAGGGTACTCAGCCTGAAATGATGGTTGTGTGAATAGCACTGTCCCAGCCTTGACATTGTTCCTCCTTTCTTTGCCCATCCCTCAAGGAACAAAAATAACTGGTCTGCAGAAGCAGTTGTTGTCCACCTGCTACTCGCAGCACTGAACAAAAATGAAAGTTAGGTGTTAACTGAAGTTTCTGACGTGCTGAACTTCTGAGTGTGACTCCTCTTGATTTACCACAATTCACTGGGGTTTCGCTTTTCGGCTGAGCCATGAGAATTAACAGTCTCCTAATCTAATCCAACCGTAAAGGAAAATAAATTATCTTAACTTGCTGGATCATAGCATGTAGGTTGTATGTGTCCTGTTCTGCACGGCAAGATGTAGAAGAGAAGCAATTCTTAAAAACTGCCCTTTGCCTAACCATCTTCTCATGGTACCCCAAATTTATTTGTATAGGTCTTGACTATAAATCAGCACTTTTTAATGTTAAATTGAGATAAGGTGTTGCTGCTGCAAAGACCCATGATGGTAAAGTCCCTGAGCATAGTTTTATAACTCCAAATATCTGACAGTGTGTATCATAAAGTTATTTTTAAAAGGTGATTGGCATAATATGTAGTGGTTTATTAACAGCTTTTTGTTACTACAGGCAGTTTTCATTGCTACTGAACAGCCTGAAGTGCAGTATGTGGAAGCACAGAATGCTGGTAGTCCATTTTTTTCTGTTGTCTGGTGTGGGGTTTTTTCTCTTTAAAAAGTTGTAGTTTTATCCCAGCTGTCTGGAACAAAAGTTTAGATGAGTGTAAGCAGAGACGAATGTCAGTCAGTGCATTCCTGATGACAAACTGCCCAGCAATATAAGAGATTGCCAAAAGCATGGATGTGTAAAATATTTTTTTGTGTGTTTTCCAGCTATTTGTGGACGATCTAAAATACCTGCTTTTAGCAGGTGCCTAAGATGCTTTTATTTTCAGTTGGCTACTTACTGCCTAACTATTACATGCTGTGGAAAGCAATCATTCCCATCTGGATTGCTGAATAAATTGGACAGTAGAAATGCAGAGAACAGGAAAATATTTGGTATCTGTGAAGGGGCAGATACGCAGTCTTCTAGGAAGCTGGAATGCTGGGGGTATATTTTGGCACAGGGATTTTACCTACTTTTCTTGGCAACGCTGTTTCCTTATCAGAGCAGACATGCATTGTATTTTGCATGTGTCAAGAAGTGCTTGCCAGCAGGACTCATTCTGATAGCGACAACAGGAAGTCTGAAATACACCAAAGGAATGAAGGCTTGGGAAGCCAGACACAGAGGAGCAGCAGTAATAGCTGTTCTGGATAAGGAGGTTAAGCCACAAAAAGTTCAAGCCTATCAGTGCTGGAAGTTGGGTTGCAGGAGATTGTAGGTAGCTGCAAAAAAACCAAAAAAAAAAAAAAAAAGGCACAAGATAAAACGCCAAGCAGAGAAGAGCTGTCTTAGATATTGTCTTGGAACATAACTTAGTCTCAGATTCACTATACGTGAATTCTGGCTTCTTGCTACGAGTTCCAGAAGAAGCTGTTCATTATGAAACATCTCTTTACCTCACTTTTTTGACAGAATAAGAGATGCAGGAAATGAGCGTGCTGGCCCAGCTGCTCCTGCGTACTCTCTATCTGCCCAACATTAAATTCTGTGCAGCTGCCGAATCTCCTGTAACTCTCCTTTTTCCAGTCCCATGACCTGCAGCTCAGAAGCTCCCAGGATGTTCTAAGAAGTAGCCCAAGCTCCCAAAATCTCACAACATTTACAAACAGAAACAAAACTGAGCAATGAGAAGTCTGGACACGTTTTTATCGGTGACTCCTTTAATGAGTGGATGAAAATGTAGGTTTATAACATATGCTGGGATACTAGCACATAGTGTTGGCTGCTAGGAAAGATATAATGCTTGTATTTAATAGGCTTTTTATAATCAGATATTTTATAATGTTCTAGGATGTTTCTGATGCTCGTGGCCTAAAAACAAAGCTGACACTG
Organism: Pachycephala philippinensis; assembly: GCA_013397055.1. Classification (NCBI taxonomy): domain Eukaryota; kingdom Metazoa; phylum Chordata; class Aves; order Passeriformes; genus Pachycephala; species Pachycephala philippinensis. Next base: position 77,815 of record VWZT01009455.1, on the reverse strand, counting down.
TTAAAAACTATAGCTTAGACAGAACAATGCACAGAGTATCCCCTCATAAGACTGACGAGAAATCTGATACATTTTTCCATTGCTTGTGCAGAGGAAACCAAATGGAAAAGAAAAACCACAGAAACTCAGCTCAGCAGCTTAATGTCCAACAACATCTTGCACAGTAAAAATGACAAGTACAATTGGAACAGAAAACACATCTTGCTTTTCAGTTCTGGGGTCCACTGCAGACTCATACTGCTGCCTAATTTTTAACCAGGCCCAAGAAGAATGAGCTCATTGCAGTTTACTGCAGTAAAGACAAGATATATCTCTGGATAGATAGCAGTTGGATTTATCCAGCCTTTTGGAAAATTAAGGCATGGTTCAAACACATATTTGTGTTTTGTTTCTTCTGAGACAGCCAACCATATAATGATTCCATGCGCTTCGAATAACACGAGAAACTGAGACTGACTCACTGTTTCCCATTTCATTAGCTCAGGACAGGATGCAGATCCTATAAACACATTCCGTGTGAGCCTTTACATGACACGAAGTTCCTTGCTCAAAGTTTGCAAACCCACTGTTTTTCATATCCCTAGAGCAACTGTTTATGGTCTCTCTCTTCCAGCTCTTCTGACTGCCCATATCTAAGCATGAAATACAACTTAGGACTGCAGTATTTTTCCCTTCATAACTTTCTTCTCTCTGCCACTGTAGTTCTACTTCAGCTTCTCTCTGACTAACAAAATCAAGATATCTACCCATCAGTAGCTCACCAATAGAGAAAGAATGGACCTACGATGGTGCTCTTGGAAGGACCTTGGCTGTTTAGCTGCACAGCGCAACTACAGGTGAGGAGGTCACAAAGTCAAGAGAAAACTGCGTGGTGACTCACCAACAAAAACAGCTTTACAAGTACTTAATTCAGGTATAAGTAACTCCTGAAGCCAGTGAACTAAGTCATAAGTTATAGGGTAAATCAGTGCCCTTCCATTAAAATATGTTGTCCACTAGATTAGGATATAAGGCCTAAACACAAAAATCAGTCTGTTTTTATTGATACCCAAGACTCAGGAGATGGTGAAATAAACTGCGGCTCGGGTTGCAAATACAGTTTTTGGAACAGGAACACGAAACTTGTGGGTGCAGAGCCCTCCCTCTACCTCATGGTTTGCTTGCAGCAGCAATGGGAGCGTACAGGGAGAGAGAGAGGGACAGGTAGCTTGGGACTGTAAGGTTGCTGCACCCTTTTAACAGTGATGTGTATCTTTTGAATACCTCAAACATAAAACAGTCCTTTGGAATCTGCCACTCCAGTGGAGTGGCAACTACATTTCTACAAATATAGGCCTGATTTATACCTATTGCAAGTGAACAAATACTGAGCCAGATCCTTCAAATGTGTTTTGAGTCCCTGTGGTGGATCAGTAGGGTTCCAGGTGTGTAAGTGGTAAAGACATGTACTAGGAAAGAGTAGGAAAAATCCTCTGACAGTCAGAGATGCAGTAATTCCATTGGCCTTGAAAAAATCTTTTGTAAAAAAAACCCCCCAGACTAAATGTGTTTTGGTCTTTAGTTGCCTACCTAAAGGTGCTTAGAGATTCAGTGGAATTTTTCACATTAGCAGCTGGGTCTAAATCAAATCAACGAGATTTAAGCAGTTCCATCCTACAAAGAAAAGGTGGCTATCTTGGGTTTTTAAGCACTTAAATTCATTTATGAGCCTGGTCTTTCATATTTTTGATTTTATTTTGTGCAGAAGAATTTGGATACTGACATTTCTAGTCCATGAGATATTCCAATGTTTCCATAAAAAAATTCAGAACAAAATATCTACATTTTAATATGTCCCACAGCATGAATTTTTAGAGAATCTTCTATACATAGCCATCAAAATATCTTGGTTTTCTACTGCTAAATTCAAGTTCTTTGAAGTTCTACTTTATATAAAAATTTTAATATATGTAATAGGCTAAAACCCAAGTACTTCTAAAAACAATTTTTAAAAGGACAGAAAGCATAACTAAACAAAATATTCCTGCACTGTTACAACTGCATTTTTTAACACAAATTTACCCTGTTTATGAAAGTAAGCATAATGAAATATACAGGTAAGTCACAGGTAATTTCTGGTGCAATATTGCTTTAGGTGTATTTGCTAAAATGCAGATGGAGCAAAACAATAGACTTCGAGGTTAGCTTGCTCTTTTTTAATCATTCTGCTATAAGACTTAACCATCAATGGAAAGGATAGCAAGCATTAATGAAAAATTTAGTCAGTGTGTTTGTTTCTTCACTTTAGTAAAACACCAAAGACTGTGTATTTTTTGTACCTTTTTATTTTTTCTTTTGTAAAGACTTTGACAAATTGACTCTTCACACCCACACTGGAAATTGTCAGCAGCCCACAGCAAGGTAGCACTTTGCTGTCCACATTATTACCTGTTTTATGCAGTGGTGCTTCAAGGATATTGAACAATATGTAAAATTTTTACATTCTCTAAATCTGAAGGGGATTATTTGAACCTCATAGGAAAACTGTGCATAAAAAGGCAATGTTATGCTCCAAGCAATGTGAACTAAGAAAGAATATATAAATACAGCCTGAGACCAATAAAGCTGTAACTGCAAATCCACTGTGGCTGTAAATGGTTTCCCTTTAATAATGAAATACCACACTGGCAAAAATGAATATATAACTCATGCTACCCCAACCCTTATTGGACCACAAAATAATGGTATTTTAAAACAGAGAGTCCTTTCATTCTCTAGAGTGCTCTTTGGTCATGTTTCAAGTTTTCTTCTGCAACTAGGAGGGCTAAAATCTTACTTGAAAGGATGTGGAAACTGAGACTGTCACGCAGTCACTTGTTCTGCGGCTTGAAGTGAAACTCCAGATATCCCAACACTGGCAGGAACACCACGGTTGGCAGCAGTACCAATGACCAAATTTCTCTGTAAAACAAAGCACACACATTGGCACTGAAGCTAAGTTTCTTGATTTGAGGAAAGAAAGAAAAACATTTATTCAATAACGGAAAACTTATTTGCTGGTAGGAAGGAAAAAAAAGAATTCTCTTCAGTGAACACATAGAAGAATAATCTTTTGCTGCAAAGATCTCTAGAAGCTTTTGAAACCTGAAATTATATATTTGTAAATAAAAAAAAACCTGTTTCCATTGACAAGAGTTGTGAGAAGCACTTCTGCAGCTCAGATAATCCAAGCCAGAAGCTACAACTCAGCTTTAGCCAGAATTTTTCTTTCAGTGAGTTATTTGAGCTGTCACTTTTGTGTTCCTGTTGTTTCTTATGTGCATGCTGCTGCTGCTGCTGCTGCTGCTGCTGCTGCTGCTGCTGCTGCTGCTGCTGCTGCTGCTGCCGCCCAAGTTTGATCTAGCAGAAATTAGCTGCCTTTGAAGTTGACATGAGTATCTGGGAGGGACATTGTTCTGTTGATGCTTCAGGGAGCAGAAAGTTGCATTAGGACTCTCTGACATAGAACCTGAGTTGCATCACACAGTGTAAGGCAAAGACACTTGGCTCTTTCTCTTTCTTTCCCTCCCAACCCCTTGTGTGAGGCTGGGGAGACTTTTCCACACTTGTACCTACAATATGGATGGCTACTGCAGGGCTGCAGCACTTTGTGCCCTTTCTGCTTTCAGTGAGTTACAGGGAACCATCACAGTCATCATCTTCAGCTGCAGCAACAGTGTGCTGAGCACTCCTTGGGGCACTGCTGTTCAGATGAACAGCAAACCATTACTCATTTAGGCATTCAGATAGTTTCTCTGGATCTCAAAACCCAGGGAATGGATTCTGTCCTCCTACCTTCATGCCTCTTAGATCTTACAGAGATTTCATTTCAGTCAATAAAATAATATTCTTTTCTGTATCCTTCTTCAGCATTAACATTTCAGATGGTGGCAATAAAAGGTTAGAGTCCCTTGTATCACATCAGAAACAGTACTAACCTGGGATGAATTCACTCTCTGTGTTCAGATTTGTCATCTTTATTGAAGGCTTTCTGCTGCAGTGGTTATTGCTTTCCTAGCCCAGTCTAACTTTAGTTCCTACGTCAGCAGAAAAGGAGCATAAAAACAGAGCACTGGCGCAACTCCCTGCCATATGCTCCCATGAACTTGGCAAAAGTGTCATTGTGTGGCCCACCACTTTCTGAGTCAAGTTTGTGTTCCTGTGGGATCCTTTTCAATAATGCTGAAAATACAGTCCAGCTAAGAAGAACTTACACGTTTTCATCTCCCATGGGTGCAAATACGCAAGTTTGTCCAAATGAAGTGCCAGAAATTCATTGTCTACCATCACATTTCTGTTGAGCACCAGCCTCTATCACCTCCAATAAACAGGATGTGTTGCAGTCTTAAGATACAGCAATGTAATTTTTTTAAACAGAAGTTGTGTCAGTCTTCTCCCAATTAACAAGCAATAGGACAAGAGGAAATGGCCTCAAGTTGCATCAGGGGAGGTTCAGGCTGGATATAAGGAATATTTCTTCACAGAAAGGGTTGTCAAGCATTGGAACAGGCTGCCCAGGGAAGCAGTTGATCCGTCATCCCTGGAGGTATTTAGAAGATGTGTAGATGTGGCAGTTTGGGACAGGGTTTAGTGGTGGACTTGGCAGTGTTGGGTTAGCAGTTGGACTCAATGACCCTAAACGTCCTTTCCAACCTAAACAGTTCTGTGATTTCACACATAATTCCAAGCTGCTACCATTTTCCTCATCCCATGAATAAAACAGCACTGTTGCTGGAAGCACTGTGGCTTAGCTCCTGGGAGTTCCTGCATGTGAAGACATTCCAAAATTGTCTCTTATACCTAGAACCTGTAATGAAGAAAAAAGATTCTTAATTACTGAAATAAGTAGAGTTGACTATTTAAAGAGTCGGGCTGTTTATGAGGTCAATTTTTCCACAGCTTTTCCTGAGAGTTGACAAAGAGGGAGAAGAGCAAACATTCTGCACTTCATTCTCGTTGTGGTTGAAGTTTAGTAATTAATTGCTGTCAGCTGCCTTGAATCATTAAAATGCAGAGCACAGGACTATTACAAGATCATGTTTTGATAGCCTTTAACTCTAGAGCTCTGCTTAGGTTTCTTCCACAGAAGTTAGAGAAATTGCTATGAGAAGGAGGAATACCAAAGTTTCACAGTAGGTCTTGAGGAGGAGAAGAGAGAGCATCTGTGCTGGCTGATTAGGCAGCCCAGGTAAGAGGCTTGCTTTGGGGACTGTATTCCCATCCCTTGGCCCAGCAAGTACCTAAACTGAAGAATGAAAAAACCTTTCCATTAGTAATGGAGCAGATACAGCCAAGGCTAGTTGCAACTTTTCAAATAAAAAAAAAAAAAAAGAGGACCCATTTCATGTAAAGGAAAAACCCCCACCCCAACTCTAATTGCGCAGCCCAGAGCCTCTCCCTGCTGGGGCACCTTGTTGGAGCTACTTCCTCTCCCTATTCTGGTGGCCCTTGCATCCTGTTGGTTGCAGGATGGCAGCTCTCTCAGAGAGACTCTCTACCTTTAACACGAAGCAGCTATGATTTTCACCAAGGCCACTTTACACAGCCCAAAAAAGAGCTAGCTGAGGGCTCGTGCTGCTTGTTTTGCTTCTCTGTTCCTGGCTGTGTTATCCCCCTCTACCCGAGCTCCTTCGCTGCTCACAAATGTCTGCTTTAAAAGTATCCCAAGCTACAGTATGAAAGCTAGTGATGTATAGCATATCCTAAGGAAAGATTTGCCTCTGTTCAAAAACCTTCCTGACCTCATGACTGAAGAAGAACAAAATAATGTATTAACAAAAACATGGTTCCCTGCCAAAGAAAAGGAGTTCCTGTAAGGACTGAAACAATAAATCTCCTCTGTACTGAACTCCCAGAGGGAGTATGTTGTGTTTCCTCCTGTTCTTTATCAAAGTCCCCAAAATAAGCAGGAATGGGCAGTGACCAGGCACAGTCACCACACACCTTTTTCCATGGAGTAAGTAAGGCCTGCCTCAGAGTGAGAGAGCACTCCCTGCCCAGCTGCATAAGGGAGAGCTGACAGCACTACCACCACTACCACCAAGCATGAAGCTCCTGGGGATTGCCTCCTTTTTCCTTGCTGTACTCTGTGTTTGCACTGTAGGAGGTAAGTTCTTTGGCTTTTTTGGATAGACTTGTCACATCTCTCGAGTGGCTTGTGAACAAAAGCTTAGCTGTCAGTTGCTGGGTGCTCTTTTTCATTTCTGCTGCAGTGATTGAAAGACTGTGTGTTGGAGGAGAAGGTACTAACTGGCAGATGAGTTATATGTGTTCTGTGAAAAACTTTCCTGCCATTGTATTTTTGTGACAGCTTTCTTTCTAGGTGTCATGAAGCTCCTAAATCTGAGAGGAGTTAAAAGCAGAGGTGTATTTACAAAAGTTTTCATTTCTGTTTTTCTTTTACGCGTTAAAGCATTTTTTGTAAAGATGGCTTTAAGGGGGGAGTTGAAATGTCTGAAAGATTTTGCAATTTTTGCTCTTGCAAATCAGATCCATCCTGATAGATTTCCCTGGCGCTATGCCAACAGTAAGTTTGGCCAAGAATGTCTCCCAGAAATTATCTTAGTTTTTCCCCCAAAGATACAGGGGCTTACAACATTTAGCAAGTGTCAGATAATGAGGGGTGCAAGCCTAGGGGTCATATTAGTTACTGGGTGCAATATCTTTTAGATATGATTCTTAGATGCACATATTTAATCAAACTTTTGGTGTTCAGGTGGTCACTGAACTGATGTTTTCATTATTCTTCAGCTTGAAAGATCATGCTTTTAAAATGGTATTAACTAGTAAAACCTGAAAGGGTGAGAGAAACTGCAACAAGGGCCAGAGTCTATCCTCACCTTTGTCAAAAGATACATTTAAAGTAAAATCTGCCTTTTATCTGTACTTTCATTTCCCAGCCTTCTGGGCCAAAACTTCCACAAATGCCTATAGATTGCCTGAAAAGGATCTATTAATCAGACCTTTAAAAATGGGTAATACCAGATTAACTGATCTAAACAAAGTTAATCAACTTTTGCTCAGGTTATGTGTTGAAATCTAGTCTTTTGTGGTGTATCTTATGTTATTGCTTGGGCTCACTGCTGTTAGGGAAACAGATCAATAAAGGAGATTAAAAATAAGCTTGTGCCATAGAAAGAGCTGCTTTTAAAATTATGTTAAGTAAGTACAAGCCCCAAAAGTCTGTGTTGAAGTACTATTTATTCTCTGTCTGCTACTCCTAGTAAAAATAGCCTTCCTGTCATTGTCGAAGCTTTAATTTCACAATTTCTGAAAAGCAGAGTGGAGTTGCATCAAAAAGAGCATATTTAACACAACAGTCCATAAAGCTTACCAGAAAGCAACATGCAAAGGTGGGAGGAATCTGGCTAATTTTGTACAATCCTTTCTTAAAAAAGGATTTTGCCTCCTCTGCATGATATGAACGTGGCAGAACCGATGACAGTGAATAAGCAGATTTTATATATGATACATTTGTTCTGAAGAATTTTGGTTCTGCAGAAGTATTTTTTAACTCTTAATCGCAAGGTGGATGTGGTAGTGAAATTCTGTTGGTAAATTCACATTAGAAAATTAGGAAAATTTATGGGGAAATTTGGAGTATGTCTTTATCTACCCTGTGAAAGTAAAGTTACGTGCTCTGGTCAAGCTTCCTTCAGGCTACCCCATGCATCAACCTGTTAAGACAGAAGTGGTTTTATTGTCTGCTGTGCAAAGCTGGACCAAAGTATTTGGATTTCCACTTTTTGTGATCTCTAAAGTGCTCTGGACATCTGGGCTGTAACAGCAGAATCTTGTAATCTGAAGTTGATGGGAAGTGATGGTCAGGAGTCTCACACCAATCTCACTTGTGCTCAATCTCCCTTTTTTGAGCATTGGAGACAGCAACAAGACTTTTCTGCAGATGTTTTTAGTATTTTAAAATTATGATTGGTAATATTTAGAGAAGGTCAAATCACACCCCAGTGTTTTAATACTCCCTCCCCCAGGTTTTGGAGTACTTTGCCTTCAAAGCTCACGAAGACAGATGTGTGGGCTTGCAACTTTTTCATGTGCTACACTCAAGGTGCTTGTCTGTGTATCTTTTGTATATCATACAGAAGTGGGCTAGGAAATTTCTGCTGTGGTTAGTAAAGAACACACCTGGTCTCCTGTGGGGCTTCCAAATTTCGTGCTTTTTCTTCAGCTGCATGCTCATAGTGCTTTTCTATAAAATTTTCTAATTTGTCTTGGGATCTTTCATCCTCGAAAGCCCCTATTGTTTTGGAGGAGTCTGCCCTCCATCAGCACATTACTAGAGGCTCAGTTATGTACAAATGTGGAGGCTGACAGCCTCCTGACAACTCATTCCTCCTATCTTGACTTTTCTCAGCCTTCTGGGAGTTAAATCACATGCTTAAAACAGGAGTTCCTTCATGCTCATCTCCAGGTATTCAGTCCTCCTGGCATATTGCCCTTTATTCCTACCTGTTCCAAAGTGTAGCTTGAATAAAAATGCCTTCTGGGTTGGTTCACAGCACTTCCAGCTTTAAACAGACAGCACTGGAATGTGTCAAAAAATACAATGTCAGATTATAGTAATCAAATATAAATGCTCTTGAGTCTGCCTTAGGATGTAATTACTTTTAAAACGTGTAAAGGTGAAGTTTGTTCTTTTAAAAGATGAGAGGAGAAGCCTTGGCATGTGCTTATAATGTAAGTGCTTAGATGTTGCCTCTTCCTGCGCCTTGGGCTCATAATACAGCGAGGCTGTGGCTGCACAGCACAGCAAATATCCTCCACAAGGTGCTGGCAGCACAGCCCTGCATCCCTCTCACTCAGGCACCCAGGCTGGCTTCGTGCAGCAGTGATGGCAGAGGAGAGCAGGTTGTGCTCCTCCCAGCATCGGTCTGGATGTGTCCAGGCTGTGCACCCGCGCGGAGGAGCTGGAATGTGTCACTTGGAGTTGGACACGTCCAGGGAGTGGGTTATCAGTGCCCGATTGCTGACCCCTGGTGACAGCTAGAAGTAGCTTTATCTGAGTGCTCTGTCAGAATTGATGGCACTACAAAAAACAAGGCTGTTTTTTCTTTTTTGAAAGGTAGGAGCAAATCTTGGCATTGAGAGTTTGGTCCAAATGCCCCTGAAGTAGTTTGGAGCTGTTCCATTTCACTGTGGATCAGCCCTAAAATACGTGTTTCCCAAGCCCCTTCCTCATTAAGGGGATGCTGTGTAGCATCCCAAGCCTACAGTCCAGCTGATTAATCCCAACTCTCAGGCTGATAGCTTGAGAAAAGTTCCACTAAACCAGGGCTCCTGTAGTGATTACACACATCTGCAGCTGTCTGAACTCTGCTCTTGTTGATGTAAACTAAAGGAGATGGATAGCCTTTTCCTTTTCCATCCTCTGTGCTCTCAGCTCACAAGCCTTCAAGTATTTTAAAACTTAATTTTTAAAATTAAATACTAACTAAACTGTTTTGAGCAGCGAAAGCTTTTCAGAACGATCTCCCCTCACTCTGAGTTATTATTCATGTTTGTTCTCTGGACAACCAGCAAGGCGCAGACTGTCACAGTTGGATCATTGTCTCATTTTTGAAAATTTGAGAAGTGTGAATAGGCTTTAGATAAGGCTTTCTTACACCTTTAACTTGCTTGAGCCAAAACTTGGAATGTCTTGAGAATTTGACTGTTGTGAAAAGAAAAAAAAAAAAAAGTACTTGGTGCTTTTACTGTTCCTAGCAGTTTGCCAAGACTAGCTTTGTCAAAAATCAAATTATAGTGCTGGAGCTTATCATAACCTTTAATTGAATATTGAAGTTTTATTCCTGTACAGATTTTTTTGGTTTTGTTGTTTTTTGGGTTTTTTTTTTTCCCTGCTGCCACATTCCTTTAATTCATTAGACCTTTTGCATATTGGGCCAGTTTTTGCCTAATGGATTTTAGAGGTGTATTTATTACTGAATAAAACAGAAGAAAACTGCATGTTATAGCCCCAAACCTGAAAGCAAGTTTTCTTCATTTACTGAGGATAGAAGCAGATGGCTTGATACCTGCTTGGTTATGATTTACAGCCAAAATGAATGGAAACTGAGTATGAAGGGCAAGTTGCCTACAGCATTCAGCTCCAAACCTGGGAATATATAATGCTGTATAACATGCCCAAAAAATGGTTGTCTCTCCTGAAAATTTACTAGAATGCTTTCTCTTTTCTTTAGCTGATTTTTTATCTGTATTCAAACCTAGAGACCTTATTAATCTTTGCTAGTTTATAAATTAGGAAAAAAGATCTGCTGAGGTTTGGTTTGGTTTGGTTTTGTGGGTTTTTTTTTCCTAAAGTACCTTGAATTTGGACTCAGATTGTTTATACATCTGAGTCCTGTGTGGAAAAACCTGCAAAAGTACTTGGATTTTTTTTTCTACTGTAATTTGTACTGCAAAAGTAGAAATTAAAAATAATCTTTAAGGAACTCTTAACCTTGGGAAAGGAATACTTTTAACTAGTACTATTCAACAGCAAGACTAAGTTCAATATGTAAAGATAGTAAATATAATGGAAAACCATCATTTTTATTTATGGCCCTTTAAAGGGGGGAAAAGGGTGGCGTTGTGTGTATTTTTTGCTGCAACAGCTCAAGGAAGACTCTTTAATGGGTTTATTTTGCAATTCTGTAAACAGAGAGATGAGGTTGGATTTGTGTGTAGCAGGTGTTATTTCCAAATACAAGTCAAGAATTAAAGACCTGGCTCTTTTAGAAGACAAACATCTAGTTTCAGCTTCAACTAGCACTCTAAAAATGGGCTTCTCTGTTAAAATAGGTTTCCCTTTCAAGCAGAAGGGTCAAACCCCTGAGTCAAAACCCAGCACCTTGTCCTGCCCCCCAAAGCTACTGTCATTGTTCCAGCAGCTGAGATATCAGGTAGCAATACCTTGGCACTCCTGTTGTGAAAATGGATCCTTGGATGCCCTGACACTGGCATGTGGTTATCAGCCAGACCTACCTGCGATAGGAAAAGGGGTTTGACACAATTTAATATGGTGTAACCCCCACACTGTGCCTTCTGGCCCTACCTCCCCATGACAGAAGACTGAGCTGATGATCGCTTGCTGATATGATTACTTGGAATAAAATTCAGCAAGTATGATCTGCTGGGGTGTTGTAGAAAGGGGTAGGAAGCTCTCTGCTGCCACCCAAGCATGGACTAGAGGCTGGTCTGGAAGGGTCCAAATTAATTTTAAAAGACTTTTTTTTTCTCAGCAGTCAGAGTAGACAACAACCCCTTTCAGGCCAGACTAACTAGCTGATGGTCCAAAAAGGTTATATTTCAAACTAAGAACAGGGTAAGGATTTTCTGACTGCTTTTATGTGGAAAGTGGATGCTTGCCTTTGGTACAAGTGCAAATTCTATCCTGTTTATCAGTAGATGAGCAGAATAGTTTTACAACAATTTTGAATCCCTTTTTTTTTTGTGTTTTGTTCAAGGGCAGTAACGTGCTTCTGGGTGTTAGCTGCATGCTGTAGATAGCAATGCGTCTCAGGTTTCTGTAACCACAGAGCAAGTGGCACATAATTCTGCATCACATTTATCTGCTGCAGCCATTCTGCCTTGTCTTATCACTCTAACAAAATTATGTGTTTTGCTGGGATGGGAGCACTACACCAGCCTTGCTGTCTGAAGATTTCTACAAGATAAGTAATCATCCTAAAAAGCACGTTCGGTTTGTCTTAATGGTGTGATTTCTCAATGTGGTACTTGCGGAGGAGTGTCAGTGTAACTTTAGGGTTAAATCAACTAACATGATGATATTAATGAGATGTTTACGCTTCCTGCGGATTTCTTCTTTCATAATCTTTAGCAGGAGATTAATGTTGGTTTTGGGCTTGAGAAATTTGGCTATTGAGGCAACAACTGATAAGAATGGCAAAAGCTTTGGATTTTAGTTGGTCTGAGGAAAACTGTGCCAGGAGATTTACAAACCTTCCTGGCCAATGACTTGTGCTATTTTCCTCTGTAAAATACTTATTTGTTGAGATGTGTTTCCATTGCATGTTAATTACTTAAAGTGATCAGAACCCCATATATTCCTTATTTTTTCACGACTTTTCCTACTTATTCTCATGCTCAACACTGAGTCCAAGGTTTTATATGAAATACAGTGTTGATAACATTCTAAATGTTATTATATAGGTACTATCTGTCCCAGTGTGAGGACAGACTGAAATCATCTTTCCTAGACAGATTAATTACTCCTACTCATCTCAGCATGGGTTATATATCACAACAACACAGGTGATGTAAATATAGGTGTTTGTAAACTCATTCAAAGGTTATAGAAGCAAAAGTATCACTAGATATTTTCAGACAAAATGGCAAATATAGGTGATGATTACTCTGCAAAGAAATGTGAAATTCAAATCCTTTCCACCCAAATTCCTGGTCTCATGTCCCATAGAGAGGGACAGCTTTTGACATGATACATGGCTAGTTCTTCCATGGCCATTCAAAGTCCACAAAAGCAAAAATTTGGGAGTTTTCTTTACCCAGGAATTATAGACGCTCTGAAACTTCTGCCAAGGTGTCAAATCTTATTTGCCCTTGACTCCTACGGATGTTCATAGAGTCAGAAATCTGTGGTGTATTGAAGGAGGTGTTTGGGAGCAGTGTGCAATTCCATTGTAGTTACTCATTCTTGCACAGGACTGTTAAAGTCTCTTTCTGCAAACTACTGCATTCTTTGAATTATAGAGCTTCCTGGACATCCTATGGAGTCTTACTCTGCTTTGACTCTCATCACATACCCCTTGGAAATTGTAGCTACACCAAAGGCTGGCTGCCCAGAAAGGCCCTTCCAGCAGAGCGAATTTAGGTTCTATTTAGGAAGGCTTTTTCTTATAAGAGTAGTGTATTAATATATTTGCTGTGATTCAAAAGACAGCAAATGTATTCAAGAAACTGCTGGGCTTGCAACAACTCGCTTGTTTCCAACATGCAACGAAGAAAAGGACTTACTCGAGATCTATGCCAAATAACCCAATCCCTGAGATGTGCTAATGACAGCAAGGGAAGGACACAGCACACATATTAGAGGCAAAAAAAAAACCTCCCAGTGCACGATGGTTTTTTGGTTCTTTGCACATTTTATCCCATCTAGTTCAAATGGCTCCAGAGGATTCCATTACTTTTGCAAGCCATTCCCTGTGCTAATGGAGCCGTGTGGCTGGCATGTCTTAATGCTCTTGAATTTAGGTGAAGTAGTGCACAATTTATCTTACTGGCCTAGAGACACTTTCTTGTAGTGCACTGTCTGCTTCTTCCCTAATTGCTTTCACCTTGCATTTCCGAGAGCTGGCAGAAAATGCTGTTTCTAGATGCAGAATGGAAAGTGGGGATTGATCATTCATGGGAGAAAAGGCTGAAGAAGAGCAGAAAGGTTTGTGTAGAAACGGAACAGCTTATTCACAATTGTAATAGTTGTAGTTGTTGTGGGGAATACAATTTCTCTAATTGACAACAAAAGTACAAGGGATGTCTGGAGCTGTTCACCTGTTCATGTAACATGATACGATCAGCTCCCAGCTCACCATGGCTTCCCAGGGCACTGACTGGGAGCTGGGATTTTGACAGGCCTATGCATCCTGAATATGGGCCACTATTCCACTAGGAAGCTGTTTTTCAGAGCGGGAGCCAGCGTGACTAATGCAGCAGTTCCCACTTCTCTTTGATAGGGTAAGTCCTCAGTGCTGACACTCTGTTTCAAGTGCTCTTTGTAGTAACAACTTTGTTTTTTAAATAGGAATATTTTGTAGCATTGTAAGAAAAGCGTTTCAGTTTTGTATCTGATCTCAGCAGATGTATCAGATTGGTAGCAATTCAGAATAACATGAGTATTCAATCAGCTTGGCAAGATAGAGACAAGGAGGTCTTCATCAGCTCTGTATGCCAATTAGAGAAATGAGATATTTTCAAAGTACACCCTTCATCCTTGCATATAAAGTAACTCCAGCGAGACTGTGCTCCACTCAGGGCTTGCAAAGCCCATTTGGGGCCTTCCCTTTGGGATATTCTGTACCATTTAACCTTTGTTCAAGGCAGTGTGGAAAAGATGAAGAGAGTCTCAATGGGCCATTGAGCATGGAATTACATTAATTATAGAAGCAATTTACAGTGTTTCCACAGAGTTTTCTGACAGGAACTACTTTTTGATGTTCCAGAGGCTTTCAGAGCTTTGTCAGGAGCAGAGTGGCATGGGCGGGTGTGGCTAAAATGGGTGTCTAGGCTGATCCCGGGTGTTCTAAAAATAAATACATCATAGCAGACACTGCAGTGACCCTTTCCTGAATTATACAATTAGTCATGCTGCTGGAGATGCACTGGGATCACAAACATAGCACAGAACTATATGACTTTCCTAACTTCTGCAGCACATGGCAAAGGGGAGCTCCCGACTGACCCGGGCTCAGCTTCCGCTCTGGCTGTTTTATATCTGCCCTGCCCAAATACGGTCTTTCATGGGAAACAAAAATAGGCTTGCAAATAGCATGGTGAGGAAAAAGGTTTGTAAGCACTACAGTTTTCTCTCTGCCTTCTGGGTGGGGGTGCCTTACACCAACACTCTTATTCCTTCCTGTTGCAAGGCGCTCTCCTTTATTTAGTTTTCTTGTTCTACTCAGCAATGCATAATATGTATAGAGATTTCTGTATCAAATTGCACCCACTAAGGACATTTTTCAAATTTATTTAACTTGACTAACACAAGGGTGAGGGGGTGGCAGTTCATTTTTGTACTATAATATAGTCCTTAGAAACTCGTACCTGTTATCTTGCACATGGACAAACAAGTATATCACAATCAAAGGGTGGCAATCTGGTGGTTTAAATGGCTTTAAAGGGTTTAATTAAAACCTATTAAAGAGTTTTAACAGGTTTAAATAAAGAGAAGTGCAGAGCTTGGAGCCTTCATTCAACGCAGACTGGAGTGCTGATGAGCATGCTGAGCACATTTATTGTTTTATGGAATGCAAACAATGTACTCATCCCTCTGTAGTACACAGTAATAGAGATATCCACCAAGCTTCACGTGAGCAGAAGGCACGCTGAGAAAGCTTGTGATTAAAAGCCTTTGATAGGGAGTTTGCACTTCTTCTAAGGCAATAAAACCCCCCTTAAAACTGGCTAAGTTAAATGCCCAGATTTCTATGTCCACACATGCAGAGAGGCAAATCATGCTGTGCTTGGGTTGTTTCAAATACTCGATAACACGGGGGCACTCATCCAAAGCTTCTCATTAATGTTTTGAGGAGGGGAGCCCTCAGAAACCTCCGTTGGCTGATGCTGTTCCTTGGCAGCTGCTTTGTCAATATTTTTCTGTGCAGCAGGTCCCTATGCAGGAGCTGTTTTCTGGGTGCTGTGAGCAGGCTCTATGGGACCCTTTTGCCTGGGGCTTGGTAATTCCCGGCTCTCTGCTAGTGCTTAGTGTTGGGTCACGCTAGCCCCACGCCTGGGTGAGCAGGAGGAGCTCTGGGGCAGTGCTGGCACTGAAGCTGCATTTCCTGCCTTCTCCCTGTTCCCTGCGGGAAAAATTGTGGCAGCTACCTCCCTTTCCTTCCTCCCCTCAGCTCTTGCTGCCGGCTGCCTCCAGCCCACCCAGTTTATGTTTCCTCTGCAGAAACCAAATCCCACATTACTCCAATTGCTGCTGCCCGTTCCCATGCCGTGCAGGAGGAGCCCTGTGCTGTCTCCTTTCCTAGCTACGGGGCTTTGCATTTATGCTCTCCCTTCCCTAATATCCATCTCTTTCACCTGTTTCCAGGTGCTTTTGCCTTTTAAAGGAAGAGCATTATGTGTCTGCGGTCCATGAGCTGCTTCTTCCTGCCTTTATGTCTTCCCCTATGCTCGTGCTTGCAAGTTTTTCCCACTCTCCTGAAGCAGGCTGTCTCTGCCGTGTGACACTAGCCTGCAAACCAGGAACAGCAGCTACAGTGAAGAAGTAGAAAGTTGCCTTTAAATGTAAGATCTCCACATGCAGGATTTGCATGGTATGTTTTTGGTTTGTTGCTGAATAGAGACAGGACTGAAAGGAAGGTAACAGCTTGGCAAACTGGAGGTGGTTTCCCACCTCCCTAGGCAGCGGGAATCACAGGCTTCCAGCTGGTTGGCATCAGGCAGCAAAGGATGTGGCCTTTCTCCCTGCCTTATGGTTTTTAGCATTGCCTCTATCTAAATAGATCTCACAGGGATTTACCTTAACCGTGGCCAGTGTAACTTTGTTCTGGGTCCGCTTTGTCCTTCCAGTTGCCAAAGTAAGATATTCACAGCAGAGAAAATCCTGAGGTGGAAAATGCCTTCTGTTGCAGGAGGCTACGTTAAGAGCTTTTGCAGCAGTGCAAAACCATTGTGAGGCCAGGCTGGAAAACCACTTTGCAATTCTGTCTTTTGATGATAGTGAAACAACACGGGGCTGTTCCTGGGGACACAGCTTTCCTTTCACCAGGTGCTGCCACAGCCTGAGCGGTTGTGTGCAGGTCCTGTTACAGGCTCGTCTGAATGTGTGTGTGAGGCATGCCACACTGTGAGTATTGCTTTGCATACTAAAGAAATATGAAAACATGAAGGTTGTGGGGTTTTTTGAGTTTGCCTCAAATCCGTGAAGTTTGCAAATGGCTTTGTTTGTTTTAATATCCTTCACTACACACTGTTACCAGCTTTGGCCACTTACAGGATTACATCAGAACCTTGATTCCCATTTGAAATCTAGCTGATATGAGTATGGAGGGAAAATCTGAAATACGAGTCCTTTAGGATTAAATGCACTAGAAACAGTATTACTTCTATAAAATTAATNTTTATTCCTTTTTTTAAAAAAATTATTTCTGGAGTGTTTCACTAATAGATTTTTTATTTGTGATCTTCAAATAGCAAGAAAGGAGTTGATGGTTTCAAACAACACTGTTAAAATTGCACTTAAACCTATTCTAACAGTACATCTGTATTTTTGTTGTTTGGCTAATATATGAACCTTTACACAAAAATGCATTACAAAAACCCAAATTTATCTCAAGATTGAGGGTAAACAGTCATGCACTGGAAAGAAAGACAAATGAGTAGCGAAAACAGAAATAAGAGAAGTGCAAGGACTGTACTGGGCATGGGGAAAAATCAGATAAGTGAACATAGAGATGAAGCAGCATTAAATGAAAGAGAAAATGTAACAGACAATAGAGCTCCAAGGTAAGAGCGAACAAGTTGTGTACGTTGTCAGGCAGCAGCTATTTCTTGGGAACTCTGAGTTCCCAGATCAGTATGAGATTTTCTTACAAGGACAGCTGTCACTTTCTCGAAAAAGGACTTTTTTTTTTTTTTTTTAATGAACTGTAGAGTCTTTACACGGGTATTGCTGGAGCAGTGGTTACAGGAGTCTCTTTCATGGTCATGAGAGCTGGCAGAATTATCACTGGCAAGAAAGTGATCACTATTTATTTCTGATGGCTGAAAAACAGAAATCAAAAAAGCAACTTTGACTTCTCCATGACTTGTGTGTAGTTGCAAAGGCCCGGGGTCACACAAACAACCATAATATAACATCCTGAAAAAGAGTAGGTTTAGATTAGGTATTAGGAAGAAGTTTTTACTAGAATTAGGGTAGAATTAGTTAGGGTGATGAGGTACTGGAACAGGTTGCCCAGGGAAGCTGTGGATGCTTCATGCCTGGAAGTGTTCAAGAACAGACTGGATGGAGCTCTGAGCAAACTGGTCTAGTGAAAGGTGTCCCTGCCAACAGCAGGGGGGTTGGAATAAGATGATCTTTAAGGTCACTTCCCACCCCAACCATTCTGTGACTCTATGATAACATATAATAAGCAAACATAATATAAACACCTGTAGATTCTGCTTTATAACCTTGAAGCAAGGAATTATCATGTACAGCCTTCCTCAGGACACTTCTTTGGTAATTGTTTCCAGCTACAGCCTATAGAGCATTGGTCAGGTTTTGAGTGGGAATATGTTACGTCCTCATCAGCAAAATGGTTAAAACACCAGCTTCTGGCTGTTATGCCAACAGTTTGACACAGGCACCAAAATACCTGCAGAGTTTACAGTCCAAATCTCCCTTGTCCATTATCTCTCATTCAGAACTTCAGTGGACTTAAGTTTATTCCTTTGTCTTGGCTGCAGCTCCTCACATACTGACTGCTGTTGTTGTGCCTTCCATTAATCCTTTCCTCTCTAGGCTGAACAAATGCAATTTTTGCAATCCTTCCTGACCTCCTGAGAGGTCATTTTTCTCTAGACTCTTGATGATTTTTATGGTTCTCCTGTAACTTCCCACCTCCAGGAATCCAAACCCTTCTTAACAACCTTCTGAAACTGGACCAGGTACTTCATCTGAATGGAAGGATTTTAATCATGCCATTTTGTCTATCTAGTGCAATGCCAAGTGAAAGAAATGTCAAACAGGCCATTCCACTTGATATCTGTAACAATAGTGACTTTTCCATAAAAATAATTTATTTTCAAAGTTAGATACTGATGCCAAACCAGACAGAACTTAAATTCAGTAA
The DNA here is from genome assembly GCA_013397055.1 of Pachycephala philippinensis. Taxonomy (NCBI): domain Eukaryota; kingdom Metazoa; phylum Chordata; class Aves; order Passeriformes; genus Pachycephala; species Pachycephala philippinensis. The sequence goes on along the minus strand of VWZT01009455.1, from coordinate 59,258 downwards.
TTCATGTAATGAACAGAATCAACATATACTTTGAACAATCTGTTAATCTTCAAAAATATGTTTGTTTTGGCATTCAGTTTTGTATTATCTGTTTCATGTGGTGTTTTAAACTTTGTGGTTTGGGCCCTGTGGTGTTCTGTAGGGTATAAACAGAACTACTGATATAACATGCAGTCATTTCTTTTTTTTTTTCCTGTCCTGATTATAGCAATAACAGGCATCTAATTAACACGAGGTCAGAATCTTTTTATCTCTCCAGTGTAAAGGTAAAAATAGTAAGAGAGAGAGATGAAAGGTTGTGAGAACTCCAAGCTCAGATCTTAGAGACTAAAGCCTACATCAAAAGCTGCAGTTTTAGGACAACTGTGGCCATTGGTCAGTCCTATCTAAATTCAGGGACTCCGTCTGAATTTAAAAGAAGAAAGTAAGTTCAGTGTTTCAATCCATCCATTTCAGTATCTGAAGACCAATGAATGTAGTGTTGCTTTCGTGTTAGAACAAATACACCATTTAAATCTAAGCTAGAAAAGACAATAAATGGAAATTCTGTGAACCTAAAAAAAAACCCAAAAAACCACAACTGAACAAATCACAACAGTTACTCTCTTTTTAGTTTGGTCTTGTGTCACGTGTTTTTGGATCTCTTCTTAATTCCTTCTTATTTTTCCCTGCCAGCCTGACTGTCTTACTGTCTCTAGGCCTTTCTGCCCTTCCCTTCTTTTCTTCCTCTCCTTTTACGTTTCTCCTGGTTTGTATTTCTTCTTGCCTTATTATCTGCTTTAAGACATGGGGTCTTTTTCTTTTTGGGTCTTACCACCACTATCATCCCCCCTTTCCTCAGCCCAGTGCAGTGTCTGAGAGCCTTTTAGCTCCATGTGCATTCTCCAGACACCAGGGAGCTGCATAGGTTACCTATGCTCTTTTAGCTGGGTTTATTGCCAGCAAACACAGCAAATAGCAGTGGTTTCTGTGTGGGAGCAATTGCTGAGTAAATTTGGCTACTCCTACATCAAAGTACACCAAGGTGCTCTCATATCAAAGGGATCACTGCATTCAAATTTGGTAAAAAAACATGCAATTGTAACTTTACTTAGTTGTCCATCATCTGAGGCTGCAGCCAACCTGACATGAGCAGAAAAATGAAGATTTCTGTCCCTTTCTTTGTCTATCAGCAGTATCTAATGGATGAAAATTCTTTTCTCTATCATTTTTTGATCTCTTGCTTTTATCCCCCATAGGATTCTCCTTAGTTACAATTTAACATTGCAAATAAGAGCATGATAAGCCACCAGTTCTATCATTTCTTTTAATCAAACAGCTCCCCCCCCACAATCCTGTCAAGTTTTAAACATTCTTACATGTTGCTTTCAACTTATTTTTAAAGTATACTTAATTATTCACCATTTTAAGAAAACAATTAATTCATAAAACTCTATTGTACTCTGTTAATTGAATTTACCTTAGTTTATCTCTAACCTGTGATAAAATCAACGAATAGTGAGTCATAATAAAACTGTGACTTATATTCACGTTTTTTTAGTTTTGAGGAAACCTTGGCCTATCAACATGGTTATTAAATGGAACACCTTTAAAGGATGAATAATCTAAGTATTGCAATGAGCTTTCTACAAAGTCGTGCTGAGTTAGAGGAAGAGTTTTGAGAAGAACGACTTTAGGAACGAGCTGATTGGCCAGCTAGTACATTTAGCTGGCATTACAGGCATGGTAGCTACTGAGATATGTTAAAACAAAACCATATGAAATGTAGGCACTGTTGAAAAAACATTCTGTTCTAGTGCTGTGGCCTTGTGGTGTGGGGGATTACAGGAGCTTTGTCAGCAGCACATAATGAGAATGAAGAGATGGAAAAATACTTGCTGTTTAGGGAAACAAGATTGCCTTTCTGCATAAAATTTGTTTTCCAGGTAATTCAAGTGTGGGCTATGCAGCATTACTCTGACTGGGTAACTAAATGGCAAGAAAACCTGTATTTTAAATGCAGTGTGCACGAGTCTGTGCATGGTGTGACTGTGTCCTCGTGTTCTGGGGAGTAGAGCTGGGGCAGCAGCAGGTCCATAGGGGACTCATTTAATTTTATATAGGATATGCCCATATCAAACTGGGCCAGCATGTGCTATGACAAGGCATTATGAAGGCAACAGCATACCTAGAAAAGATGCCCAAGAAAATAGGGCTCACTGGGAAGGGGCTGAGACCTTTTACAGACATGCAGGTGCCAGGAAGGCTGATAACACACAGCTTGGAGATGAGTTGTAAGGGCTCATCTGATTAAACCTTAATAAATTTCTGGAGAGCCCCTGCAATTGTATTATGTATTATTTTTTTCCAGGTTAGATCTGTGGCTCTTACAGGCTTCGGGTGGTGCTTATGAAATGTTAATCAGAGTGCAGGGAACAATGAGGGTACACTGAGCAAAGGGAACAAAACTGACTGTTCTGCCCTGTAGCCAAAAAAAGAGAGAATGCCAGCAGATATTACCATGAATGGAGTCACACAAGAATACTGACATGCTGTCCTGACTCAGTTTAGCATGTCTGTATTACAGCATGTTAATGCAGCCTGACAGGATGTCATGCTTCAAACCTGACAGCACATGGGGATTAGCCTGTGCCATTTTCCTCTCCCATTCAGTTACAGAGCTGATCTATTCCTCCACAAATGTGCCCATACTTGTCTCAGAGCAGTCTAAAATGGTTGAGAAATGCCTGTTTCTGAGTCAGGGTAGCTTTTTCACCCCCTTCAACACCCCCTTACTTCTTTTAGTAGAAAAATATGAACACCCCAGCAATAAGACTGAAAATCTTGCTTGAAGCCAAAACACTTTTTGAGTTATGCTGTTACAACCTTGCAGCACAGTAAGAAGAGACAGAAATTATTTTGCTTTTTGTTTGTTGAAATTTCTTTTTCGGACAATTTATTTGTTTTGTGATTTTTGAAGAGCCACCTACTAACATGATCTTTTAAGACTGGCATAATTTATGGCAGTAAAATCCCAATAGCTGGAGCACTGCATTGAGGGCAGTAGGGAAAGTCTGTCATTACTCAATGTGGTGCTTCTCGAGCCATGTTCTGTGAATTCTCCTCTTCCTCTCACATTTAGGGATCAGAGTGATGCTGAAAAGCCTTCCTGAAGTGCTTATACCAGCCAGGGAGCTAGTACAATTTTGTTACTTCAAGGCAGGAGAAGGGTTGCTTACTCCAGTGGCCAGTTATTTTGGTTAATCCTCCACCCTGAAGACTCAGAGCAGCTGTGGTTGTACTCAAGGAGAGGAGGAGATACCAAAAAAACCCTTTAATTTGCTCCATTTCCCCCTCTCAACTAGTCTGGGAGACACCAGTGGGAAAACAGCATGCAGTCCAAGGTGGGAGGCAGCAGCAGATGCTCCCCATTACAGCAGTCAGGGCAAAATGCAGAGGTTTAGGATACAGCTTGAAAAGGTTGGTAGCAGAGTTACATGATTTGGTTGCTTCTGCTAATAAGCCTCTGAACTTGATCTTCCAGGAAGGTCCTTGCTGCTGTCTGCTATTATGACTATGTAGTGCTAAATAGATCTGGAAGGTGCAGAAGTGATATGATTCTTTCTGTGTTTCTTTCAGACGGTGACATTCAAACCACTGCTGTCAGTACAACCACTTCTGCAGTAACATCAAAAGCTGGTAAGAGTTCCAGTTCGCTGTTATCTGGTGTTCTGAAGATCGTGTTGTCTCTCTAGCTTTCAGCTCTTCCAGCTTCTGGGAGAAATCAGGTGAATTACTTTATACAGGCTGATTGTAGAGCAACGTATTTCCCCTCCCTGAGTCTCTTTCGAAACTCTGTTGCAAATAAAGGATTGAAGTATCTTAGTATGGAGACAGTTAATTTGAGCAGGCTACGTTTTTTGTTTCAGGTGAAAAAGGTTCCGTGAGTTCCTATATTCTCGAGCAGTGGTTCGAGTGAGATCAGAGATTAATAAATTACCAAATACTCCCAGTTCAAGAAGACTTAACAGAGAAAATACTTGTTCCAGATGTTAAAAGTCTGTGATTCTGGTCTACACCTTCGACTGTCACATTCAGTTCTCTTTATTGTGCAGCTTTGTTATGAAAATGTATGAAAAATCAATATTGACCATATTTCAATCATGTGAACTCCTTTATTAGTCTGAATGTTGAAGACCGCTGCATCTAATAAGTTAGACATGTGAGAGAAGAAAACATGGACACAGTATTCTATTTTTTGATAACTAGGAATACTAATGAGTCTTCTGTGGACCTGAAAGCACTGAGATTATGAAGTATACACTTGAAGTGCTAGTAATGGAGGTGGATAAAGTGCAACCAGGTGAAATATGCATATATTACATTTGTTACAGCAGAAGATTTAGACCTATTCAAATTGTGTTGCAGTTCTTTTGTGCAGTTCTCAAAAGCCCTGATGTTTGTGTCTGTTTAAAAGACACTTCGTAAGGGCCCAATACCTCACAGTGAATGAACTCTTTGAATGTTTCACTGAAATCTTTCTTGCAGCTTTTTGTCATGGAAGGCAGTGTTGATATTTATGCCACTATGAGAAAAGCATTAGAAACCCAGTATGAGATTAAAGCAATTTGTGAGTGTGGAACACAGAGGCCTATTCCTTGAGGCATTGCTATTCTAGGTGAATGGCCAGAAAACTGAGAGCAGAGAAAGTGAGTATGAGTTATATTTTAAAAGTTCCAGTGCAAGCATTGCATTTGGAAGTACTTAAGTCATATGAGAGAAAATTACATGGCATGTAATGATTTATTCCTATTCTTTCATGTATGCCATCTATTAAAAATGCTGGAAGAGGTAGTAGGTAGGTAGAGGTAGTAGTTGTCAGGTATTTAAATGACCCTCCGTAGCAGACAGTAGCACTTCCTGTTTGCATTAGATTACAGAATTGACAACTGAACTCTTAAATTGATTCGTTATGGGGTTTTTTAGTCCAGATTCCCTGGCTGTAATTTGGTAAGTCTGTTCCTTTGAGCAAGTGCCAGGGGTACATGGGACCTGCAGGATGCCATCCATGCACAGCAAGACAAGGTGATTTAAACCTTGCTATTGCTTTAGTGATGTTTGGGCAGCTCTGCTCCCATCTGTCCATACCAGCAGTGGCTGGGAAGGGATCCCTGCTGCCTGCAGGAGCCCCTTCCCCTCCTCCAAGTCTCGCTCCTCTTGAGGAGAGAAGTAGGAGTCACCTTACAAATGGCACCGAGTTCACCCCAAGGAATATCATTTACTAGAGAAAACTATCTGTATCATCCACAATGTCCTTAGCTTTACTGTACTCCAAGGAGGAAGGCCTGCTGGGTGCTCCTTTTCCCCCAGAAATCTGGGTGCAGAGGGAGAAGGTCTGGGAAAGCTGGCCAATGAAGATGACTATATTGTGTCTCAGAGCGGGCAAGCACAGGGGAGAATTGCCCAAAGACTAGCGGAGTCTGTTCTCCTTCAGCTCTTTACCTGTGATCTATAAGCTGTGTCCTCACGTGTCACTCACACTTCTTTGTGGCGATTTTACATCGCTCCTCCTGCTAAACAGGTATGCAGCAAAGTGCTGCTCAGAGGGGTCGTTCAGCAGCACAGTGAACCCATCCATCCACACCAGGCTCCTTTCCCCTCACTTCTTCCCTCGGAAATCACACCAAGCACCTCTGTGTAACCCTCAAACATCATGTGCCTCTCCTTTAGGGGCTGGCTGGAAGGTACAGTGCCTACCTTTCAGCAGACAACTTGCAGATTGTTCACAGGCCAAACCTCCCCCTGAAACCAACCCTTTGGATCATCTTTCAAAATATGTGGGTAATAAAGCTCTGTAAGGGCCAGCCTTTAAACAGAAATTCACTGCCTTGGTAAGAGAACACAGCTAGAGGAATGTGATTTTTTTTTAGGCATGATAAAATAAATCAATAATGCTGTGAATGCCTTTCTTGCAGTAGTGGAACCTGTGACTACAACAACTTCAGAGACAAGAACGTCGGCAGCGCCAGTGCTGACAACAACTGCAATCAGAGCTGCAAATGAAACAGTCACAAGCAGTAAGTGAAAATCTCCAAGTTAACTGATGCTGTTCTAGTGGCCATTGAGGAAATTAAGCAGCAGTACCTCTTGGTTTGGGCATTTGTTTTACAAAGAGTGAACTCTTTGGTGAAGCCTTGCAGATGTGTGCAGGAGCTTCCTTCTGGTCAGGCTTAAAAGAAGCTCCAAGCTACGCCTTTCAGCTGCATTATCACAGGCTTGTCTTCAGTGGGATGACCCACCTATGGATCAGGGAGTGGCTTTCTCTGCAGTGAAGGGGGCCCTGCCCTGTTGTTCTTGAATTTAAATTAAATATCATTTTGATAATTTAAAGTCAGGCTGCAAGCAGGGCAGTAAGTGTGTTTTATGTGTGCTTACAAAATTGAGGAAATAAATTGAATGTCTTTGCTGTGTTAGGCCCCACGTCTTCTTCACCTGATGCTGCAACACAAACAACACAAAGTACAACAACACAACCACCAGTGGTGACTTCAGCAGCAAATACAACTTTCAGCACAACAAACGGTAAGTGACAATTTCATTCAGCCATTTCTTACTCATTCAATGCTACATTTCTGTAAAACTGTGAAACAGTGAAACGAGGTCAAAAAGAGTAGCTTGGTGGTTTGGACTTGGTGATTTGGGGAAGCAGAGCTATTCATCCTACTGTGTTATGTATCTTTAATGAATCTTGCCCTAGAATCCTCCACAAAGAATGTTACACCTTTAATTTGTAATGGAGGTGATCTGAAGCCATTACACAGGGTTTTAATCTCCCTGTAATTGGCAGAGATGTATTTGGAACAGTTTTATTCTTTTGCTTTCTTCTTTTTTTGGGGTTTTTTTCTGGTAAGTATTTAGTCAAAAATAAATTATTCTATGTGATCAGAATGGTGTCAGAACAACACCCTTTTGTTTCTTATTTTTATAAGAAACTTTTATAAGATACTTTTATTTCCCATAAATCTTCAGAATAACATGTGTGTTGGCCTGGAACATCAGATTGGGTTTTAGGAGAAAAAAAAAATAATAAAAACCCCACAAAAACAAACAAACAAAAAACCCCAAACAAATAAAAAACCCACAAAAATCCAACCAAACAAAAAAATCAAGCCCACATACCCAGCAAGTAGTTGGGTTAATTTAAAAAAGTATAATAAAATCCAAAAGGACCTCCGTAAACTTAAGATGAAATTCAGTCTCCCTTGTTTGTCTGTGATGTCCACTGTAAATGTTTGCTCCAGTCTTTTGATGAACCAGAGCTTTGAAGCACTCATTTTTTTAATATTTAATTAACTAAAAAATTAAAAATAAATACTCCAGATATTTACCTCAGTAGTCAGTGGTGCACCAATGCACTCAGAATCGATGTTTACAGCATACTGAACTGTGACAAATTATTAGAATGTGACTTCTCTTTGATTGGCTAATTTGCCTGAAAAGGGACTCCTGTGAAGCAGTCTGCACGCTTTCTTTGTGCAAATTTTCTTTTAAAGCCACCCCTCATGGACCCAAGCCTGCTAAGCTGCCTGGAGAACTATTCCCCTTTCACTTCATGGTTTCATTTTCTACTGATGCAGTTTTCCTGCTGTGCATTGTGTGAGGAGTGGTCTGACTGTCAGCCCAAAATCTTTGGGGTTTTGGCTTGGCTTTTAAATGCCAGTGTCAATGAGTCACAGAACACATACAGCCTGGCCAATGCACAGGCTGCTCAAAGTGATACCAAAGGCCCCAAAGAATCTCTTTAAGCTTGCATTTGTGGCACCGCAGGCCTGTCAGAGGCCCGCAGCGTGGTACCTTGCGTTACGGATGTGATTCCTGGTCCTTCCAGCTTGGCAGAGGTTCCTGGCTTGTGGGTAGTGGAGCAGCACAGCCACCTGGAACTAAACCTTGGTGACAGGTAGAGCTCCCAGCAGGGAAAGGAAAGCTAATGAGGAAAGGCATGCCTGCCAGTGCAGCTTAGCTCCAGCCACTGCTCTGCCCTGAAAAACTGGTGCTGGGGGTACCGTGCTGCTGGAGGTGTGATGGGCCTGGGCAAGAAGCTTTCAGCAACGTGCTTCCTTTCCATTCCTCTTGCATTCTCTTCCCAACAGCTAGAGTTCAGTCCCTAGATGCTTGTGTTGTGATTTGGTTTTAAAACTCCTTATTTAAGCTAAGCCCTCCCTCTGCCAACTTGTGACAAAAAAATGCTTGGTAAATTAACCTAAAACCAGGGCTTACCTGTCTCTCAATCCTCTTCGTAAGAAGGAAAACTGGGACAGTGTGTCCAGGACATCGGAAATGCCCTGCATTAAAACAATGTGTATCATCTTTTAATGCAAAAGTAGTCCTTGGAAATACCTGTATGTGAAAACCAATTTTTGTGGGTTTTTAAGACAAAATTCTCGTCTACGTTTCAAGAAAATCTTAGCCTTGGCTTCAGCACAAAGGAGTGGGATGGGGCACAAGGTGTTGGTGTTGGGACAGGGCGTGGCACTGGGGCTGTGTGTATGTGACCTGCCTTGCGGAAAACCCTCAGACCCCTCGGCCACCATCCGGCCGCTGGCTACAGCCATCCCTGCATTTCCACCCCCTCGGGGGCACAGCAGGGGTGTCCCTGGCTTCCCTGCATCCTCCCAGCCCCTGCCGGAATCCCTGGCAGCAGCACTGGCCTGGGGGAGCTGCGCTCCCTGGAGCCAGTGCAGGCACAGCAAGACTCCTGCTCCCGAAATGGACAGGAGAGGAAAGCTGGCTGCTCCCTTTCTCACTAGCACTCATTTCTCCCCCTTTTGGCACTGGCTGTATGAAACTGAGACAGAAATAGGTGGTGCCTTTATGACACTTAAAAATTTACTTTTGCTACACCTGATTTTTAATAAAAAGCAGGCATCTCTGTTGTTTTGTAATGGAAGTCATCCCTTTTTCCGCTTCAGTCCCTGCTAAGAGCTTCAGCAAATGATTGTATTCACACAACAAAGATCTGACAGGGCTTCCTGTCTCTGCTGCAATTTCTGTGGCTGCTGTCACCTTTTATTACAGATTCAGGAAAAGCCCTCAGTGCTCCATACACTGAAATCATGCAAACATCTTTGTCCTTTATTTTTTTTAAGACTTCAGTGTTCTTTTCCTCTGCAGGCCACAAGTACAATCTCTCCTTCTTGCCTTCCTTCCCTGTTTATTGTATTAGAAGCCAACATTAGACTGGTCTTCTTAGCCTTCTTATTTATCAATATCAGGTGTCAAATCCAAGAGTTCACATTTAGTCAGTGCACACCTCTTGTGTGGTTCAGGCCTTTAAAACAATAGTTTATGTGGTGTCACACCACAGAACATTGCATCTGCAATCAGAGACACTTGAAGTTACCAAAGAGAAAAGAAATGAAATGCAACAAAAATTTCTGTTCTTCCTCCCTTGGGTATGGAGCAAGCATCTTATGTAAGATCAGTACTCAAGGTGTTAAGTGACAAATAAGAGTGGATTTTTGACTGTTGTGTTTCTGAGTTGTCTCATGCCACTCTACTGGATGATGATACATTATGGTGCAAAAGTAATGAAATATTAAATAGTGACAAAGGGAAACAGTGGAGGATTTAAATTTTTTTTTTATCAAACTACTGGTAATTGAAAAGGAAGTTTTACTTCAGTAACGCTACCAGAAAAGCATTATACTAAGTGGTACTGCTTAATTTTCCTCAGGTTGTTAGCACATGCTGTAGGTAAACACTGAGTATAGTTGGCTGGTGAGACATTTTATGCAGGGAGAAGTTTTAAAATATGTATTTTAAAATACTTTGGGATTTTGCTTACCAGAAAATGTAAAGCTGCAGACAGCAGATGCAATCAACTATGGATGTAAACATTAAAACTGAGATCTGTTTGGTTACCTCCCTAGCGAATTTTCATTCCCCTGAATGGACAAAAATGTCATTGGGATTGATACAATGGGATTTTTCAAAGCTTTTGTGCACTTATAAATGCAAGTGGCTTTTCAGGCTACTGATTGTGGGGGTAAGGCCTATATGTGTGCTAATGCTAAAAATACGAGCTGAAGGGAAAAGCTTTAGTCTTCCATCTAACAAAGCTTTTATGCTGGTATTTTAACATGGTTGGGGTGGAGTTCGTTTTGCCCCTTAAAAGTGTTTCCCTGATTGATTTATTGGTCAAGAAAGGTTTCAACATGCATACAGATGTCTATATTCTTTGCAGTGCACAGAGTATATGCAGAGTATTCGTGGGTTACTTGAAGCATCTTACAATGTCAGAGCTAGTTAGGTAACAGCTTACTGTAAAGAAAATTTAAAGTACTCTTGGGAAATGCCATAGTATATGTGGATTATACGGAGGTTAAGTAGAAAACCATGTTAAGATCAAGTGAGGGTATGTGACGAATTTCAGCTGGTTAAAGAAAATGAAGGGTTTTCAGAGCACAGAGAGTAAGGAAATTCCTGAAGCTCAGACAGCAGCTTTGCAGAGCAGCTTCAGGTTCCCTGTTGTTGATTATCCCTTTGCCAAATACGTGTTAACACACTGTCATTTATCTTATCAAAATATCAGCAGGGAAAGCTGCATCACCACCAGAGAGATCTGCTGCTGCAGCTATCATCCATCCCCATTTGGACAGCTATTTTACACTCTATACTGCTTTACCATTTTTATTCATAATCAGCTATTGACAACAAACCCATTAAGCAATGATGCGAGCGCTTTTGCAGCAGCAGCAGCAGCCGCCCTTCTGTGCTGCGCTGCTTTTCTGCAAGGCCAGGCCTCCCCCTGGCAGCAGGCAGGAATCTCTGCTGCAGCTGGCTGAGGCGAGGCGTGATGAATTACTGCAGCGATGTGTCAGCGGGGATGACAGAACTGAGTCACTGCGCAGTCGCCCGCCTCTTGGAGCACGGGCACAGCGGCGAGGGCTTGCGCTGTCTCCTGCCGCCGAGATCGAGTTAAAGCTCGCATGGAGATGAGTTACGGGATTTACCAAAAAGGCAGATCTCTAGCAGGCGTTCTGTACGTGAGCAGTGGCTGGGTGTGGATGCTTCTGTTCCCACAGGCTTTTGGTGCAGAAGCTGTCTCATCTGCGAAATGTGTTGGTGGTGGAGCCTGTGCTGTGCATTAGGCGTGAGGCTTGGATGCTGCTTAAAAGCTGCTTCAAAGCCACCAGTCAGCAGAGGATTGGGTTGCTAGGATTTAATCTTGCGGTGGAATTAGGGGAACCTTACCCGCCAGGTTGCATTTTTCGTCTCGGAAGTGGCGAAAACTGGCACACGGATTTTTGCCCTGTAGCACATCTACTTCACCCCTTGACACAGGGAGCACTGAGCCTGTTCTGCAGTCTGACGAAATAAAAGCAGCAAGCTTCGTGCCGAGCCTACTAGGTAAAGGTGTAAGTCATACCTGGTGCTACCTGGGTCCCTGGAAGCATCTCACCCAGGCTGAATTAAAATAAATAAATAAATAAAATGGAAATGCCATCATCCCTCCCCTCCCGATCCCCTGCCAAGGCATATCCAGCGCACAGCCCGTGTTCCTGAGAACAATCTGTTCTCACAGCTCCCAAACACAAGAGGAGCACCCGAGGCTGGGTTGCTGCCAGGACTGATAGGATGCGTGGAACGAGTGATCCCCATGGGAAAACAGCCCTCTGTGGGGTTACAGGGTAACTGGCTGCCTCCCTCCTCCTCTCTCCCACACAGCTGATTGTTTTGCAGTGTTCACAAAGCATATTTGTGTTCGAGTGTCTCTGCACATGACGGCTTACTGTTATTCTGACTTACTTTTCATTTTCCCATGCAATCCTTTACTAACCTATGACAAGGGAGCCACAAGATGGTTGCTGCTACTGCTACAAGCCTGTGCATCTTATAGGGAGATCAAGGTACTTCAGGTTTTTTTCCTTTTTAAAAAATTGATCTCAGACTAAAATTCAACATACAAAATTTGAGTCTGAAGCCATGACAATAAGAATCAAACGTGGAAGAACTTTGCTTTTAAAGATTCATTCAAAGCTTCCATGAAGAGAATGTAGGAATTCTCAGATCCTTGCACCATACCATAGTAAAAAAGGAGGTAAAGGGGCTTTTTACGCTCATCTCTGCTACAGGATGGACTTGCATGTTGAAGGGGTACAATGCTGAAGTTTCTGAAGGAAGCTGACATGAAATTCCGCTTCTCATCACTAGAATCCCACTGAAAGTTTTAAGCGCTTAAACTTGTTTTGCATAATTTTCATGCCTCAGCCTTGAAAGACACCATCCCTGCCTGCCCAGCTTCTCTCAATTTCCAAAGTTATATGAATCCCCTGACTCCAGTGGCTTCAGCTCACTCTTTCTTAGCTTATGCGATTTTGAAGCTTTGCCTTTCTAAGGTACTGCACCTAATGAACAAGAGGGGAAGGAAAGCGCCAAGTTAAAGGTGTGTGGTGGTAGAATAGGGAGCTTTGGGTTCTTCAAGGGGCCAAACTGGTAATCAGTTTCTAGATAAAGTGTGTGATGAAGCATTCCTCAAGATTTACATATTACATGTGTGTTATGTTGCTCGCTGACTAAAACATGTCTTAAAGTTCTTTTAGTTCCAGTGTTTAAAATTCATACGAAGAGGCACTGAAAACAGTTTACAGCTCAGCCGCCTCTCTGATTTATATCAGACAGGAAGTATGAGGTTACTCTTGGGCACCTCTATGTTTTATTCAGTAGGCACTGTCTTGCCTGTTGTTATTCTGAGGTTTGAGTACAGACGTAGGGATTATGGGCAATGCTGGAATATCTTAAATTATTTCTCGTCATTCAGTGACCTTCAGTTCCATGGGCTCAGGTCATGCCCTGCACCATTGCTCAGCCTGACCTTAGGCTGTAAATCTTGTGACACAATAGCCTTGATCCCCTGTTGACTTGACTGAGAGCAGAAATAAGACAATTTATTTTTCATACATTAATATTCAGGCATATGTTATTTTGTAGGCCTTAACAGCACAGAATGAAATAATTAACTCTTTGCTTAATTTCAATCCCTAAACTTTATACAGTATCGCATTATGGGACAGTTGTAACTGAAGCTTGATTGATTGATTGATTGATTGATTGATTGATTGATTGATTTTAAAATGAAGGAGAATATAGAGGGCAGTAAATTGAGCTTCTCTCTTCTGCTCATGCTGCTCTTGGTGCAAGATTGTCTAACTATTCTAGGCTCCCAGGCCAGAACTCTGGGTTGTCTTCTGGCACAGATATGAGGCTGTTTCTCTTGCTACAATGTGCTTTGAAGACGCCTCAACTATGGCAGTGGTAACAATTCCATGGGGATGGTTTGTTCCTTGAGAGGCAGTTACCAGAAGATACAGTGCTTTCTCACCTTAAGTCTTTTCTGTGATGGTCAGAGTGTTTGTCTGAGGGATGGTCCAGGATCTGAGACAATGCTTATGCAGGTGCCTCTTAGCTGAACATCTCTCTCATTTCCAGCTACACAAGCAAGTGCAACACAATTGGCACAAAATGAGAGTTTGGATGCTGCATCTACTACGGGATCGTCTTTTTCTTCTACAGTCTCTCCAGAAAGAACCACTTCTGCTTCTGCCACCTCAGGTAAGTCTTGAAAACATACACTTTCTTTCTCTATACAAGCAGTTAAAAGGATGCAAATAATTTCGAGTCTTTTCTTCTTTTGCTGTGCTTTGTTCTGGAATGAGGACCACATCTCCTTATTCATGCAGGGTACACTGTGTCTATGTCATCTAGCCCCGAAGTTGTGTTGAGCGATGGGTGAACTTCCAAACATTCAGTTGAGATACGTGGTGTCATTACAGGAGGGTATAAATTACAAGTGATAATAGTAATCTTCACATATGCTGTGTGAGGTCATTGTGTAGCATTGACTGTCAGAGGAGGTCATCAAGATGAATTCTCTGGCTGCAAGGCAGAGGAGACAAAGGAGAAAACAGCTATAATTTTTGCAGTTGTTAAATATCTGGAGAGAAATTAAATGCATATTACCAATTAAATGATATTGTTCAAAGTACAACATGGTCACATGCAAGGTCAAAAGTATATTAATTCTTCCCAACTGCAGTCTGGTTTTATTGTTTTTCTGGGTGTGTTTTGGTGTTTGTATTCACTAAGAAACACAGTGGTGAGTGCAGATGCCAGGTCATATGAATGATCATTTGTTATGCTTCTAGCTGGCTTAACTTCCCTAGGTTTTGAAGAACCACTTATTCAGGTCTTCTTAAGGTCTCTTGGGCCTTCACTTCATTTAGTACTTACTCTTAGCTACGTGTGTGTAAATCCAACACGGACACTGTCTTTGTTCGCATATCCCTATTATTATTATTAAAGTTTAACTTCCCCCAAGGGACACAAGACTCTGTTTACAACCCCTGGATTGTGTTTGTGGGAGATAAGCATGCGTGTGTACTGCGATTTTACTCATAAAGGATAGGATTGGGTATAAAAGTGGAGCAATATCATATGCTCAGTATGCATTGAAATGCTTAGAAGCATGCAGAAAGATTATAAGCATTTTAAGGAAGTTAAAGTCAAGTCAAGGCCACTGATTCAGAGAGAATTCTTTGCAATTCCCATTCCCCATAGTGCATATACTATGACCTGTGGTTACTTGGCTTTCCTGTTAGGTTTCATGTCTTTTGGCAAATACAGGCATAGTACGGAAACCTCACCATTGGTATACTGCAATAAAACAGTAAATTACAACATTTTTAATTAAAAAGTCTCTCACACAGGTAAATTCTCCAGGTTAAAATTAAATTGTAATGCATATCTGACTGTGCATCATGTGTATTGAATTACCTGTTATGCTGTGTGTACAATTTCATTTTACATTTAAACTTTGTCAAGAAAGTTTTATAACCTTCCTGGGGTCTGTTTGCAAAAGTCATCATCATACTCAGCTCACTCTGCTGTAAAACCAATAAATCTTCTTGAGCTCGGAGACTACCCAAGATGCCAGAACTATAATTGCCTGGCTGAGACAGAAGGAACCCATCTATCCAGGGGCAGGCAGTCTAGGTATCATTGGCATAGCCAGTGCTCCGAGTTCCCATAAAAGTGCCATTTCAAAATCACTTCTGCCCACAGCAGGATTTCCACACTATCGCCTTTCCTGTCTCCTCACAGCACCAGTTCCTTGCTTCTTTCTTGAAGCTTGTATAAAGGAGAAACCACCTTACTCACCCCGATGTGTTGGGTAGCTTATCCCAAATGGTTACGCCTTAGACCACCCTTGCTCCCTTATGCTCTGTATGTGTTAAAGGCTTTAAGAAAAAATGTTTTGGTCTCTTCTAAAGAGATTTCTTCTCCTGTGTGCAATTGTTCGGGACCAGGGGAAGCCATATGCTGCACCCTAATAACTTTAGGGCAATGCAAGTGCGAAGCCAGTTGTTTCATCCTGTGCTGAGACTGGAGGAAATGCCACGTCTCTCCCTGCCATTAGATTATTTACTCCTGGGTCTCTGGAATTTTGCATTCAGGGGCTTATATAGAGGCTGGATGCCTTTTGTTCACCAGAGCAGAGGCTGGTGTGTGCCAAGGCTGCAGCCCCTGGGGGATAGCATAGCTTGCAGGCTGAAGGTATCTGAGCCACGTCTTCTGCGTGGGAGCTCGGAGGAAGACAAATTAATGTGAAATGGATCCAAACCAGAACATTTCTATTTGGTATGCCCAACCAAAATAATTCACTGGCTATATATGTTTAGTTTTGAGACCATTTTCCATTTTTAAAAAAATGCCATTTTGGTGAAAGTTTCCTTTCTTGATGCAGAAAAGGGAGAAAGCACATTTTGCAGAGAAATTTCCAATCAGCCATATCAAAAGATCAGGGTGTGGGAGGAGTGCTACAGAGAGCTGGAGAGTGACTGAGATGAGTGGGGGAGCTGAGGAGAGAATGTGAAGGAATATCAGAGAACAGTATTGCTGTATTAAAGGAGATTGAAAGCCCCAGCCACAGAGGAGGTGCTGCATAGTGCTCACCCAGGCTCGAGGAGGCAATCAGGACTGTTTTTAGCAAAGAGAGCAAGCTGCATGCATGCCATTGACACATGCACTTCTTTAACTTTGGCTGTCATGTGTAATATACCTCCCACTCCTTCTCCACCTCCACAGAGGATTGCTTGCTAATATTTAATTTTCTCCTTTTGTTTAATTAATGAAAAATTGGAGATTAGAGCCTAAATACATCTGAGAAACTGCAAGTATTGTGGCTTTTTATTCTGTGATCTAAACAACAAAAAAAATCCATAAAGCAGTATGAGCTTAAGGTCACTCAGCAGGGTGGTAAGACTAAATGATCTATTATAATAATCTGTCAGATGAATCAACCTGCTTCATCTATTGATATCTTTATTGCACTCCTCCAATTATAAATCCTACTCACTTGATTCACAGGAGGCATCTCCCTAAGAAAAATTTTTATGAGTAAGACTAGTAAGGTTTGAGTCTTTCTGTACACAAACTGTAGGAACTCTGGGTAGTGATATTAGATAAAAATTATGCACTGTATCTTCAGCTCCTTCACAAAGAGAGAGACACAAAACCAGAAGTTTCTGGGAGATGGAAAACATAACAAAGCCTCATTTAACACTATTGCAGGTCTATGGTAGGGTCAGGGCAAGAAAGCCTTTTTCAAGTTTTTAATTTGCTTTGATTTATACTGTGGTATCCCCTCTGAGTAATCAGCCAAATTTATTAATTTGTTTTGCCAGTAAACACAGTTGGATGTGGCTGCACTCCAAAAAACAGAAGTAGCAAACTGCAGGGTATCCAGGCTGCTTAGGTAGTGGTTGCTGGAAAACAGAATGGGGAGAGTTTAGTTTTTGGTCTCTTTCTCCATCTGTCAAGCTTCTCACCAGTGCTGAACTGACTCAGGCAGGTAATTTCAAATCAAACCACGGTCATGTGCCAAATTTTTTATCCTTGTCCTCCTTTCTGCACAAGGAGGAACCCAGCACAGCCACTGTTGCACACCTCACTTTTCATGATGAATCTGGAAATCTTCCCAGATTATTTATGCAGAGCATCTTGCTTGCAGCCCCAAAGGACGTAGCAAGCTCTGTACAGGCAGCTAGAGCAACTACTGTAACTGTTACCATGTGAAACGCTGCTTTTCCTTCTGTCCTTCTTTTTCTGGAGAACAGCAGCCTGTGAGCCCCCCCCAAAAAAGGGCACTGGGTCGTTATATAGAAAATGCAAACTGAAAGCACCTGCCGAATCACTCCGACAAGCACAGCTTTGTTTGCATGGCACGATTGAGCAATCTCTGAACAGAGGGTGAATTGGTGCTTTGCTTGCATACTGGAGACAGGGAGAGAGAGGACAGCATGAGATTTTTCTAATTTAATTTTTCATGCTCTAGCAAAACCTGGGTAAGATACCTTTTGGAAAGATGCTGGTAGTTTTACTGTGTGTAGGTGTGTGCAGTTGTTAAAAAATAACAGAGGCCCAGAAAGAGAGGGCAGGGGGCTGCTGTCATGTTTCCTACCTGGGATGATTTCTGCTGTCTGGGTTTATTGAAGTGGCAAGGTCTGGCCAGGATGGCTGAATGGCTTTTGGTTGTGCCAGTGGGTACTGAAGCATGTCCCCCAGCCCTTCCTGTTTGCTGAGCCTCATGTCACCTGCATTCAGGTTTGACAAGCCCTTAAATCTTCGAGGTGAACTTGGGTATCAGTCTTGGGCTTCATATGCTTTTTCTATTTATTTATTTGTTTTAATTTGAGCCTAGATGCTTCACCTTGTTTGCAAGAGTGAATGCAAGGGAAAATGTATAATTATGTTATAATGTTGGAGCTCTTTCAAAGGAAAGTTCCACAGACTTGAGAGAGAAGGTTCAAAGTCACTTCACAGAGAAGTGACCTATTTGTAAGACCTGACAAAGAGTTCTGCCTTTCTCCGAGAATATGCACACACAGGGCCTTAGAGTTTGCTAGTTTGACCACATCCTGTGTGATCACTTGGTGTTTTCATCATAGCATCCCACACCTTACAGGCTGAAGGAAAGGCAGTATTCTGGTAATAAGCAATCATATAATATTGGGATGTTTCCTTAATGCAGGGTATGTATCCTGCTGCTTTCTGTACTCCGTGTTTTTCCTTTGACAAGTGATTTATTAACTTCCCTGAAAGCTTTTGCTTGGTTTTGTTGGTAATGTTGCCCAAACATGCTATAAACATTGCCTAATGATTCATCACAGAGATCCTCTTTGAGCACTGTGATATTGCTGTTTGCAGATGGATTGAGGAGACAAAAAGCTTAGGAAAACAGTCTCCTCTGCATTCTAGGAAGCCAGGGTGAGGTAACTGTATATATTCAGGATACTTAGCATTACAAATATTTAGTATGTTCAAGAAGAGCTCTTACTGCTGACTTTTAAGTACTTAGCTTTTCAACCTAAACATACTTTTCATGAATGTTTGTGATTAAAATGCAGTTAAAGTTTTGTCACATGTACCATTAGCGAAAGCAGTTATTTGCACCCCGGTGGCTGAAGTGATCCATGGTTTTAATTGGGTGTAGAGAGAAGGAAAAACAAGAGCAGCATTCTGGTTTTCAAAGAGTATATTCACAGCAATAGAATAATGTGTGTTACAGCTCTGCAGGTAGGAGCTGTCTTTGTGCAAAGCATCAGTGTGCATAGCCCAGAAAGTGCAGTGAGGGTATAAGAGTGGATTTGTGCTCCCTGGGGAACCTGGTTTAGCGGAGCACTGCAGCCTGGGCAGTCAGGGGAGAGACTTAATGCCTGCCTGGAGTTACAGCTGCCTTCATGATGTTGCCTCTGTGATCCCCCAGCCTGGCACAGCTGGGACATGGAGGATGCACTGGTGGGTCACATCCTCCCATGGAGCTCTCAGGACAGGGTCAGAGGCACCACTCCCCCACAGATGCTCTGGCAGCACTGAACTCTGAACAGACCCAGTGAGGGGGACTTTTAAAGTGTCCTCTAGCCTTGAGAAAGATGACAAAATGCTGTGATTTGATGGTGGTCAACAGCTGTCTGAACATGAGCCAGTGTGTGCCCAGGTGGCCAAGAAGGCCAATGGCTTCCTGGCTTGGATCAGCAATAGTGTGGCCAGCAGGACCAGGGCAGGGATTGTCCCACCGTACTTAGCAATGATGAGGCCACACTTCAAATCCTCTGTTCAGTTTTGTGCCACTCACTTCAAGAATGACACTGAGGTGCTGGAGCGTGTCCAGAGAAAGGCAATGGAGCTGGGGAAGGGTCTGGAGGGAACTCCTGTGAGGAGGAGCTGAGAGAGTTGGGGTTATTTAGCCTGGTGAAAGGGACACTCAGGGGAGACCTTATCACTCTCCTCAACTGCCTGAAAGGAGGGTGTGTTCTGGTGGGTGTTGGTATCTTCTTCCAGGCAACCAGGAACAGGATAAGAGGAAGCGGTCCCAAGTTGCATGAGGGAAGGTTCAGGTTCGACATCAGGAGGAATTTCTTAATAAAAAAAGTTGTGAAGCATTGGAACGGGTGGAAGGTGGTGGAGTCTCCATCCCTGAAGGTGTCCAAGAAACAACTGGATGTAGTAGCACTTAGTGCCATGGTCTAGTTGACGAAGTGGAGATCGATCAAAGTTTGGACTCTATGATCTTGGCAGTCTATTCCAGCCTAAATGATTCTGTGATTTATAGCTCAAAATAATGAGTGGCTGCTGAGGATATATAATGCCTGAGGTATTTGTTCCCCTGGTAGCTCCAGTAACCCAGTGTGAAAGGTCTCACCAGGTGGGCAGAGTGTCAGTCACTTGTCCCTGGCAAAAGACAGTCTGTCTTGTACAAGCAGATAAATGTTTTGCTGCCAGTTCACACAGGTGGATATTCTCAAAGACACAGAGGAGTTAGATGCTTTGACTTGAAGAGATTTAATGCAATATAATAAAAGTCCCTATGGGAGTGATGGTTGTCCACGGCTGGCCTACCAATGTGGGGTGTTCACAGCTGCCCTAATTTCCAAGCCTGCTACAGTCTAGACACACAGAAACAGCAGCACGCTAACAAAAAATAGGTTTTGTGCCCTAAAAACTTGTGAAGTAGCTGGGGGAAGCTGACAATGAGACAGTAAGCATTGTGCCCAGTGCTCTATAAGGTCAATTTCTTCCTCATTACCAGTGCCTCTTACTCCTGCTGCTTGGCAGTCTGCTAGCCAAAGGCACCAAGGTAATAAACAAAGATTTATTTTTAAAGCATTTTGTGAATCTTGAAGATGTGTCTCAGTTAGTTTCTTTTATTAAAACACTTACTTGTCAGTTAAATGTCAGCTATTCATTCCCAGGCACTTATTTGGTTTTGGAAGGAGGAGTTCTTTAGGAATGTATCAATTAATTCAGGATTTTCTTCTTTTGAGCAGAATAACAACCTAGCATAGGCTGGGCTCTGGATTCTGCTCCCATCTATGAGGGATGTCTGGAGACTTTCACAGCTCAGACTTTCTGGGAATGATGTTAGCATGTTGCTAGAGTCTGCCAGTTTGCATGATGTGAAGATTGTGGACATCTAAATCAGATACTAACAAAAGTTTTCCTTCTGTTTTGTTGCAGGCCTTCCTGTGAGCTCTCCAACAAGTTTAACAAGTAAGAGCAATAGAAGGGTTTGCTCTATGCACACCAATGAAAAAAGGCTGGTGTGGGTGGGAGAGCAATGATCTGAGGAAAGGAAATGTTCAGGGAGCAAGAAGGATCTAGGGGAATAATGAACCTGAAACACAGTCCAGAGAAGAGGAAAAGTGATGTTCAGCTTGTAGCATTGAGTAACTTTGCTGTGATTTCAGCTGAGTACCATGTTGGACTATCAGATATTGGAAAGAAAACAGGGTGGGACCACAAAAAATATCAGGCCTGGCATGTTACATGATGCAATGGGAAGCTGATATAAATAGAGTGTTTACCAAGGAGCTTGTTCTTGTCAGGCTCTCATTCCTTGCCCTGTAGTTAGAAGCAGCAAGTCCCAGAGTAAGGCAAGTTTCCTGTGCTAATGAACCTGTATTGTCCTATTTTCCTTTCCCTGGGCGTATCAGGAAACTGTCTCTTCTGTACTGGTCTCTGCATTTCTCGCTGCTGCTGCCTGCAAAATCTTGGCCCTCCTGTTACTGTGATGGATATATTTCTCCAATTCATTTTTATTCTGATCCCAGATTATTCCATAACTGGAAAATACCTTTAAGGTCCAGAGAAACTAGACAGGAGGGGCTGACTTGTGAGAAACTTTAATGAAAGAAGTGGGGAAATGAGTTTAAGGTTTTAGTTCCTCACTTGATTTTATTCAGTAATGTTTCTTCTCAGCTGTCATATTTCTTATTGATGGTCACAAGCAGTTAAAATGCTGACCTATGGTTTTTTCTTTTCTTCATTACTCACATCTTGGTCAATTAACAGATAACCAGGAAAAAACCCCCAGTGGATTTCAGTCCTCAGATTTTTTCCTGAGGAGAGGCACACATCTCCTGCACAAAGGCAGGGATACGCATTCCTGTTTTTCAGTGCAGTTTGTTTCTGTTGACATTTCCAGTCAGTATCCAGGGTAACTCATTGCTGTGATAATTGCCTGCTTGCCCTGTATATCATGTAGTATACCAGATAAGGTAAAAAAAAAAGGCAATAGTATTTCCTTGGGAAATCTGAAGCAATCACGTGGAATTAAGAATTCATAGGAATTATTTTAGTCACTTGATGATGGCTCAGTTTCCAGCCTTACATTATCACCCCTCAGCAGACAGGCACCAAGGGAAAGAGAACTTCTGCTTTAAAGAAACAGTGATTTTTCAGAGATAAAGTCTTGGACAATGATTGTTTCCTGCACTATGGCATCAGAATGTCTCAGCTATGACTATATTGTTTAGGCACCACACAAGCACTTAGTAAGTTATCATTTTTCCCCAGGAGGTTTCTGTCTGTGTCCAGACAAATGAGGGTAGAAGAGTGGAGAAGGGGGAAAGAAAACAACCACCAAAACATTTTTAATAGTGGGCATGAGTTTAAAATCAGTTTTGCAAAGAAGAGGAATTCCTACACGGTTGAGACAAACAAATCTTATTTGTTACTGTAACTCCATGGATTAGAGTTACAAGTACTGCCTATACAAAAGTTTCTGTAAAAATAGGAACATGTCTTTCAGAGACTTAGTAGAACAAAATGGTTTTCTAGACCTCAAAATGGCCATAAGAAATTGGTTTTAACGACTTAATTAATTTCTTAATAGCTTCCACCCAACAATTTGAGCCCTCTTCTGTTCTCTGGAAGAGCAATCATGCAATCCTGCAGGGGTGGGTTGTGAGTAGGTACCTGAGTAACAAAACCTCAGTGGCTGCTACCATGTTCTCACTACTTATAGATGGAGCTATAACCTCTCCTTTTTAAGAGATCAGCTTCCCCAGATGCCTTTGTTTGAGAGCCACTTGTGATATTTAGCCAGGCAATGGAAATGCTTGACCTTGCATCACGTCTGTCCAGCCAGTCAGCTCCTTCAGTGGCAGCGAGCACTTGTCTACTCAAGCCTCCATCCAAAATGGAATGCAATCCCATGTGCTGTATAATATACCTAGGGAAACACTGATACATGCAGTTTCTGTTTCCTCTCTGGAAGTTCAGTGATTGTTTTTGCATAGGATGTATGCAGGAAGGTAATAAACATTTTGTGTTGTTGATACCTGACTCAAATTCAGATCAACACCTGAAGGTAGAAATGTATTCTTTTAAACCCAGCCCTAAAAAATGTCCCAGAGGCTCACAACAGTCATTGCTCTCTCCAAATGTGGCAGAGAGCAGGCACAATCCTCTATGACACCACTCAAGAAACTTGCTATCTACTAATATTGCACCTCTTTGGAATTCTTCATCTACTATTAGCACTTTTTGGTTTTTTTAATTAGTGGTGAAATATTTTGGTCTTTCTTCTCTTGGAGACAGGTCTGATTTTCACTTTCTTTCTTGTTTATTTACCTGTTAAAAGTTCTCTTCGAAGTTGAACAGTACCATAACCTCCTCAAAGTGAAAAACTTTGTAGCTCATAACCTGTAAGTGGACAAGCAGACTATCCTAGGGAAATCCGCACCCATACAAAATGCATGTTTCTTCTAGGCCACGCTAGATAAACTTTTCCTCCCCTCTTGCCAAGTTATCCAAGTATTATTGAGAAGAAATATAGATGTGAAGCACCAAGTGAAGCTCTGGGGACACAGAAGTTGTTTTGGGAGGGTGATTTTTCACGGGGGGTTGTTTGGAGAATTCTGGCAATACGTGTTTACCTGAAAGGCAATATTTCTTTTGCATATCCAGCTTCTGGAAGTCCTAAAAACAGTCCTGGAAACCAGACTCAGACAGGGAGTGATGTCAGCTATTCTAGTGAGTATTCTTACTTAATTGTACAGCTTTTGAGTTTTCAGTTGATCAGTTCTGCTTTGATGAGTGATTGGAGTAGCAGACAAATGAAACTGGCAGTTTTGTTTCTAGCCTTACCAGACACAGGGCCCTATTACAAGCCAAATTTAAATGCTGGTTATAAAACTCCTCTCAAAGAGAAACAGAGCTCGATAAGTTGACACCGCTCTCACTGTAGAGCAGCACAATTATTCCCAAGGACTGATTCAGAGTGGTAAAATTGAAAAAAAAATAAAAAGAGGAAAAGAGTCATCCCCTGTGAGAGAAGACGCAAGGGAACTTATGAAAAAGTTGCTCATATACATGTTGTACCTATTATATGAATGTATTGTTGTGAATGTATGATATGAATATATTATTCATATTGTCAGGGGAGAGAAGGTCCAGGAGGCAGTCTTCTGCAGGCTCTTTAAGCACTTGATATTTGCTTGATGCATGCTACTTAATCTTTCATTTTAATATCATGTGTCTCTGGGGCAGGACTGTTGCTGCAGATTTGCTCTTTCCTACCCAGAGTAGTGACTACGCAAAATATGTTTGATGCTTTCCCCCTGTAAACTGTCTCCCTCTAGTTCCATAGATGCACAGACACATCTCTATGAATATTAAATACTAATTGCATCAAGAGCCGTTGAATGCAGCCTCCCCCTGACACAGGGCTTAGGCCAGCAGGTGGGACAGTGCCTGCTAAATTTGAATGTGGCTAGTCACTGCCAGAGAAAAGATAAAAAGGGAGAAGCTGGGCTCATATATTTCCCTGGGAAAGCTTCTCTTCATTACATAATTCTTTCCTTTTTTTGCTTCTTGGCTGGGAAACACCTGTCAGGAAATGGCAGATGGTGGGAAATAATAAAAGGAAAGAAATGTCCTCATTTTAAAAGGAGATCTTGCATTTTCTATCCCTGGTTGTAAGTGCTGTGGGGAATGTTACTGAATTATGTAACTCCTTGGTGTCTTTCTGGGTGCACAATGTTAAAAGCAAAATAATCACTTCAGTTGCTGAATTTCAGACAGGTCTCTTTTCTTTTTTTTTTTTTTTTTTCAGAAAAGAGGCAAAAATAAATTGCATGTTTAAAAATTTATTTCTGGAACACAACTTTCTCACAAAACCTTTGGAGGCCATTAGCACTGGGGTTGAATGATGAGTGTTTTCATCAAAATTGTGGTGGGCCCAGTGGAGCAGGTGCTGAAACCTTGTTCTTTTACTGAAAAATGGGTGAAACCAGTCCCACAGGGCAGCACGAGTGTCAGGGAAGGAGTAAGGGTGGGAGAAGGAAGGTGCTTAAGTCTTGCCTCCACAGAGGGTCTAAGCCTAAGGCTCAGTGGTTACAGGAAGAATAACAGGAGCAGCAGGTTACCCTGCTCCAGAGAAATGGGCAGTGTTTGGTGAAATGGAGCTGGAGGTGCCTCTCACCTTGGTGTGTGCGAGTGCCTATACACAGAGGCAATGTAAGTCAGAGGCAGCAGCCAGAATTATGTTCTCCCTCTTTTGCAGGTGTTATCTTGCCAATTGTCATCACCCTGATAGTCATTACCCTCTCTGTCTTCTCACTGGTGGCTTTGTACAAACTGTGCCAGAAGAAAACTCCAGGTATTTGGTTTGTTTTCTCTGCAGGGGAGGGGGGGAAATCAAGGTGCTGTTTATTATTAAAAGATCTCTTTTAGATTACCTTAACCATCGCTGTTGTGGCAGTCTGGTGGGAAAGCCTTTTGTATTTTGAAGTGTTTTGCCTGAAGTGGGAAACTAACACTTCATTTTCAAAATCAGTAGGAGGAACAGAGTGAGCAAAAATGATTTTTGGAGAATATATAATGCTGTAAAGCTTTTTGTTCATGCTTTTGCAGCTACAAAGAGCTAACAAACACCTGTGCTAACACAATCCATCAGATAGAAATAAACAGTGAAAACTAAATTTGAAGACATTCAACAAAATCACTTTATTTATTTTACCTTTCTTTTAGATACAGGCAAAGGAATATCAATGTTTTATTTTGGGAAATACCCGATACATACATCCACACTCACATGATGCATGAGTAAAATTTTCCAGTTACAGTATAACGTGCATGGAACAAAATCCCTGAGCAAACAGTATTGGCAGAAATAGTCATTTTGACCGAGCAGCTACAGTCAGTATCTGTTTCTCTGTTGTCCATTAAATACTTAAGATAATGGGTTATAGTTCCATCAAAGTCCATTTGACAAATATTTCTGGGTTGCCCAAGTAGGCCACAGGTTAGTGTAAATCTGCACTAAGTGAAAACCCAGATCTGAATCCAGACTGTGGTTTTTCTGTCCCTGTGAGCTGGCATGAGTTAGGAGACCTGTGCAGAGCTGTGAAATCACCAGGCCTTGGAAATACGAAATCACAACAGGGTGTTGAAGCTGTAAACCAAGACAAACAGCATGTCACAACCAATTTAGCCAATGACATGGAAAAACAGGCCCAGATAAACAGAGGAAGGTGTGATCCTTACTTGGGAAATTACTGAATATTCAGAGTCAAGAGATAAAGATGTGAGATAAAGAACATTTCCTTACCAGCCTCCCCTGTGCACAAATGTCATCATGTACTGTATTAGCAAATTCATTTTGAAGATAGAGTGGATATCTGTGGTGCTTCCTGTAGGATTTGCCCAGACCTATCCAGTGTGCTTCCCCTGTGGATGGAAAGCCCTGTGTTTGGTGCCGTGGAGTTGGCTCCATGTCTCTGATGTAACCCCCTGGCCCCTTCCATCTGCCCACACTTGCACATAAGCATAAAATACATTCAGCATATGATTCATTTTGGAGACAAACCTGTTCCTCATCGATGGGGATGACAAGCTCTGTTCTCAGATGTTGTGCCAGGCTGTACCCCCCAGGGGGTACAGGCTCAGGAACACCCTTGTCCCCTCAGTCTCCTCACCCCATATCTTTTAGCTCAGTTGTTGTGCACTCGAGAACCATCACATGCTCATGTCCTCTGTACCAGCTACCCAGGGACTTGGGACCTGCAGGGAAAAACGTGCTTCTGCTGTGCTCTTGGGCAAGTCGCCTCTCATTCTCCCTGGTTTCCAGAAGCATCAGTACGAGCAGCATCAGTTCACTTCCATAGATGACAAGAAAAATTATTTTTACTATTCAAGCTGGTTGATTGTGTGAATGAACTTAATGCAATACTGCAAAATTACAGCTGAGCCTTCTGCCAGCAACTGCAATAGCCATGTCTGAACGTTTGGGGTTTGAGTTCCAGCAGTCAAAATGATATTAGCTTTTTTTCTTTTTCCAGAGAGACAAGAGAATGGTGCTGAACAGTAAGTTGAATCCTTTTCATTGCTTTGAGATCTATCACAGGGCACTTGTAAATGTAGCAGATTTTGCATAGGATTTTCTCTGATCTTCCTCTGTTTAAACATAATAATCAGTTGCCACCCCAAAGAGAAATATCCTGTTGAAAGTGCTGCATTTGCAGTTATTGTAGAACTGTATGCATGATAAGCAGCTCTTTCATCATGGATGGAAGTGTGGTGACTCCCAATCGTTTTGCAAGTGGTCATTTTGAAATGGATAAACAGCTTGTGCTGTGCCACAGGATTCATTGGCCCAGTCTTTTTTCTTTTTTTTTTCCCACTTTTTGCCCCATTGATCCCTCCCCTCTCCCACCACATCTTTTCCCACCCCCCTTCTATTGTTCATGTTTTCTGTCTTTTTAATGTGTTTCATTTTTACTCCGGATTATTTTTCTATATACATTTCTCTTGTTCCCCATTATATCATATTCCTCTGTCCTATCTTGCTTCCACTAGACCCTTTGCATAGGCTCCATTGAAATAGTAGTGGCATAAGGATTGTGAGGAAACTGAGAAAGATCCATTAGAAGATACAGGCTAAAGGCCATTAAGCCTGGCAGTGGTCACTTGTATGACCAAAAGCAACATTTAGGCTGCTGATTTACTTGGTAGCCCTGACTCCCTGGACATCTGAAGTGGTCCTTCTTTGCAATTCAACATGGCTAAAAGGCTTGCATTGACAGAAAAAACGTGATTCCTTTTCCCCCAGATGTACCTTCTCTGTGAAGTCCTAAATTAAACTCGGAGTCATGAGACTTGATTTATTATATATTTTAAAAGAAAGGTATTTTCAGAGATTTTGGTGTTTTCTACCACCAAGACTTGCACGTGACCCAATGTAAAGCCCATTTTAAGCCTGCCAGTGTAGACTGGAGTAGGCGCTGCCTCCTCGGGACCATAACCCTAGAGTTTTGTTTAGCTGAGCAACATGTGTGCTGACTGCCTGCTTGAATGTTTTCTGACTTCAACAGGGCCCAGTCAGATAAAGAAGGAGTCAAACTTCTTTCTGTGAAGACAACTTCTGCTGAGACTGGTGAGTGTTTCCTTTGTGTGTGAGTCTCTTTCCCTGTCTGAGCTCAGAGAAGAGCAGTTTTTGGGATGCCATTTCCAATAGCAAACCCACCTTCTGTTCCTGTCAGGCCAAAGTCACTGCAAACAATTCCTCTGCACTGCAAATCCCCAGACTGGGATCCTGTAGAGCTGCAGTTCAGCTGTACTGTGTGTGCTGGCAGTACTTGCGAGTGAGAAGTATGACTGGTTTAGGAATTTTTTTTTTTTTAATCATTGATGGTGAGTGATCTAACTAGGGATGTTCAGGAGTAACAGTGATCACAGTACTTATCAGCTAGATCTGGCTGTACAAGGAAGTTTGAAGACTGGTAATACCAGAATCACAGAATGTTCTGTGCTGGAAGGACCCTCAGGTGAACTTAAGTGAATGGCCCATGTGAAGATCAAACCCACAACCTTGGTGTTACTATTACCGTGCTCCAACCAACTGAGCTAATATCCCAGGGATCAAAAGGTTTGGAGTCAGTGCTGTATGTAATCAGGATTCTGTTGGAGTTGGTGTCAGCAGTGTTCAGTCAGCCCTGTACTCAGTCACCCTTTGCATTCAAAATCCTACTCTCATTGCAAATCCCTCTGTCCTGTGCTTCACGTTCTTGCAAAATCTGTGGTAATAAGGGCTAAAGGAACAAAGGTTATTGCTAACATGCACAAAAGAAAGCAAAGTCTCAAAGCAAAGAGATGGGTGCAGTTATAGGTTCTGCAAAAAACATGGAGTAGCACAAACTAAGACTGAGGCAGAACAAAATTCTGACTAATCAATCAAAATACCTAAATCCCTCATGGCAGAGCTAGTCATGGTGAAACTTCACACCTTCACCCAATGCTTTCTCAGTCATGTAGGTCCCACCTCATCTGCAGAAGTCTTTCCATCGCTTACTTCCTACTTTTTAGGTATAAAACTCTTTTTTTTGTTTTTAAGCTTTTTGGCCATCTGTTTCTCCTACCGACATTTCTGAGGTTGACCAATAGCTGCTTTCTCCTTTTGTCCAAATCCTTGGGAAGTCCTCTGAAATACAGCACTTGATCTGAACTGTCCTCTGCTTGCTGGAGAGGCACAGTTTGGACTCTCCAGCCTTCTCTGCAACTCCCAGAAGCTTTCATGCTCTCCAAAACACCCATAGGGCATCTCTGGCAATCATTGCAGCAAACCAGAGTTGGGCAAGGTCCCTCCCCATGGCCTCATGACACAGAGCTAGGGGTAGAGTGGGACAGGAAGGGCCTGCTCCATCACAGGACACATCATTCTGCCCCACTATGCTGGGCAAAGGCAAACTACACTTCGGCACTTTAGAGGCTGCACTTCAGAGCTTCATGATTTGGGAATTTTTTTTTTTTTTTAGTTTTTGTTTTTGGGAATGGACTTCAACTTTATTTTGAGTATGGAGTTGCATGTATGTTATCTTAAAATTGTTCTTTTTTTTTTTTTTTTTTTAAACTGAATGAAGTTAGAAACTAATTAATGGATATTTTTTGATTGATTCTGCCCTCATGCCATTTCAAAAATAAAGTGACTTCATTGACAGTAGCAGAAATGTTTGTGGTTTACAGCAGGGTAAATGAGAAAAGACACAGGCTCACTTTCTTTTTTTTTTTCCCCAAGAGGAGCTCTGGTGCCTGTTAATCAGCTACTCGTTCACCGAGCATCTTCCATCCAGAGGATGCTTGATATTCTTTTTTACTGAAGTATGATGTGTGCATGCTATAATTAGAAGGTTTGAGTCATAACCACTTAGAAGACAAGATTCTTGCTCTCTTCTCATTAACACAATTCATATTTAAACTAGCTGCCATTTTCTCTTGAATTCTTACATCGTTATATGTTTCAAAATTAAACATGCTTTCACAGAAATTGAAGTCCTGCTTTTGCCTAGGTTTTTAGAGTCACTTCTTAAATCAAAAGCACTCTGGCAGAGGGGGCTGTTTCTGGCAGAAATATCTGTCACTCATACAGGTATTTCAAAAATGTTAGGATGCCTCCCCATTTGAATCAGCTTTACTTGCTTTGTTAAAAGCTCAGGCATGAAGGCAAATGTTTCTCACGGTATAGACACAAGAACTGTCTGACTCATGGGCCTTCTCACAACTACTGACAACGATTGCCCTGCATAAAACTTTTTTATGTGTGTTCTTTTTCCTTGGTCCAGCTGTTTAGAAAGTGTGTGTTGTGGCTGTCTCTGTAGGTACCAACAAGACTACAAAAAGTTGTGAGTAGAAAGACTAAAATCAGAAAGATCTAAAGAGCAGCCTTAACTTTACAGGTAGGGCTACCTCATCCTCTCACTATCAATAGGCAGCTCCTCCCTAAGGTCAGGCATATATACAATCAGGTTCTGCTTTGATATTCATTCAAATTAAGCTTTATAGGAAGTATACATTCTGGTTTTTTCATTTCTGCTTTTTATTCCGAAGAGAAGACTTGGAGATTTTATAATTTTGTAAAATATATACAGGACAAATAAGGACCTACAAACTGTTCAAGCAAGCAACTTAGAAAGACCCCCTGTCAGTGTTGTGCATAGATCTTGATCAAAGGTTATGGTGAGTTTAATCTTGCCTTATTTTATCTGTCTAAAAACCATGCCAGCAGCACATAGATGAAAGGGATGTATGTGTCCAGAGGGCTGTTTATCCCATCTGCCTTGGACATCTATCTTGAGCTGGAATGGGCTGACCTGTGGCGGTCCATTGACTACTGAAGGATCCTATTTTAGGACTTCTAAAATTAGGTTCTGAATATGAAATGAAACAAAAAGGAAAGACTGCTTTTTCAGAGGCACAGCTGAATTAAATTTAATCAAGAATATTATTTCAGATACCTACAATTAATGTGAAAGAATACAGGAAAAGAATAGTTTTCAATTAAGCCTGGACTAAAGTAATGGTTTTTAATGGAGTAGTATCATCAGGAACACTAGGTAAAACAGAGCTTTAATATTCTCATTTTTTGTAACTCTTCTTAGAAAGATGGAATTGCTAATGGCTTTGAGCTCTGGGGCACAACTGGTGTAGAATTGATGTCAAGTGAAAAAAACCAGGAAACTAAACTAGACTCAGTAAATTTTTCATGCATGTTTGTCAGTGAACTGCAACCTGATGCAAGATAAGTGCTGGTTCTTGCATTTAAGTTGAAAACTCATCTTGGATAAAAATGCTCAGGATGCTGAATCATCTCAGAAGTTTTACACTAATGTACAAATGCAGGACTTATGGCAGCCATGTCATGTTGACTGTGCAGGCAAATCTAGGGTGACTCTCCCTAGGGAGAATAAATGATCTTCTACAATAGAGCATTCTAGAAAATCTACCTGCAAAAATATTTATTTGAGATTCAACATAGCTCACAGAACCGCACATTTAGCTTGTCAGTGATAGTTATATTTCCTGAGAATATAAGATGAAGGGTTTTAATTGATGACTAAGAGATCAATGCCGTCAGCCGCGAGGTGAAAGTATTGCCCGTCTTGAAAACAGAGCTAACTTCTTCTGTAAGGGTTCTTGTGTATTACACTGAGAAACAGCAAGGGTATTGATCACCTTTTTAGGACTCACGAAAAATGTTGAGGGATGAAAATTCCTCAGTTACAGAAAGGTTGGTGAATAGAAATTTGGGTAAGGCTACTACATACAGGTGTATTACGCTTGATAGAAGTATTGATACCTGAGTAATGACTTGACAGTTTTCATTAATGGCCTTTGCCTGGAGTAACTATTCTAGAGCAGGTAAAAAGTATGAAAGGCCTTTTTAGTAGAAGCACACCAGTTCAATATTCAATGTAAAGTCTTGTAGGGATGTGCAGGTGACATAATATTTCAGACATGGGTATAATCCTGGCACCTAAGCATAAGCTGATCCAATAATGCATGATTTATAACCAGACTGAGCTGTTTTGAGGAAGGAAAGGGTAAGATATGACTTATTTGGCTTGTAGGGATATTGCCTGTTCTGCACTGAGTTTGCTGAAAGGGTATTAAATGTGTCAAAGCTGAGGTAACTCAGATTTTGGTGAGGAACCTGAGGCTGGAGTAGGGTCTGTGGTACTTGTCTGCATTAGGGCTTCCAAAGGTACCCACCGTGGATGAAAATGAAAATTCAAGTGTTGCTACTAAACAGAGACGAGAAAATGTACCAGGAAAAGACGGATATTTGGGAGACACGTAACCTGTTCCATTTGAAACCCCTTTAACTTATTGCAATCACACTGGAGAAAGAGGTCAGTTAATACCTGGAGGAGCTCTCAGATGGCAGTGCAGTGCACGATAGCATGAACAGAGGAAGCAGAAAAACTTGCATTCTCCAGATGTTCCACATCTCTTCCAAAAGCTGCTGCTGTTCAACAGGAATGATGGCCTTAGAACTGTTATCTGCTGCCTCAACTGAATGTACCTCAAGACAACCCGCTGTGGTGCTAGGGCTTGGACATGGAAAACCCTGTGGTGTTCTGAAACAGCGTGGTCAGATGACAATGTCTTCATCACATGACCCTCCAAATGCTGAGAGTGATTGTTCTGCCTCACTCATCAAACCATAGATGTGGTTTTGGTACAATGGGACAGATCAGGAGCTGGTGCCAGACCTTGGTTCCTGTTAGGCTGAGTACATCTGAGCATGGACCATGGAATTGAAGAAGGTAAGAAATTTTTGGGGCTTACCTCATTAGGGACCCAACCCAGGGAAATTTACCCCTGTGAGGTGGCATGGTTCCATAGTGGGCCATGAGGATTCTCAACATGCATTGGGACTTTGACCTCTTTCTCTTTATGTCTAGGATCCAGATGGATGTCTCTAGGAGCAGGTGAAGAATCTGAGTCCCTGGATGAGGCACTGTCAATGGAAATTCCCCTCCCTGTTCCACTTACTTGCAAGATAAGCAGTGTAGGTCAGTGAAGAGCAGTCTGCTGGCATGCTGCGTGCTTAGGAGTGGTAAGAGCGGGTGTTTCTTTTAATGTAGGATATGATATTGATTATTTCTGTTCCCTATTCTGAGATGTAGTTTCAGAGTCTTATGTTTTCTCTCCTGCAGGTAGAACACCTAGAAGCTGCTTTATAGAAAAGGCTCCCCTTGCAACAGAGAAAGATGTCAAGTACCTCCCTCCCTTTCATTTTCTTTCTCATTTTCTGATACTCTATTTTTTTAAGCTTGTATTGTATAATAGCCTGAATCTGTGTTTCTTTCTTCACAGAAACCATAGAATAAACTTTCTGAGCTCCTTACAGCTTGTGGTTGGACTCTGTTTGTGTTTACTCTCACCACCAAGTTCTGAGTGCATACACTTCCAGCTGAAACTTTTGGACAAAACCATACTCAAAAACATAGTCAAACTGTAGTCAAAACAGCATATGCTTCCTTCTGTATTTCTAATTCGGTTTACGAGGTGTTGTGGTGGTTTAGTTTGCATCTTTTACTTTTTTGTGAGATAAGAATTAGAAGAAGGGCAAAGCAGGCTCAAAACTTTAAAGAATACAAAAGAAGTTTATTACTAACAGAATTAAAGGTAATAAAAAAAAAATGATAATGATAAAAATTAAAGCAAACCCTCCCTTTCCCTCCAGCACCTCCCCCTAATAATCTCCCAACTCGCACAAAGGATAACACGTGTGATTTTAGGTCAGAATTGCAGTTCTTAAGTCTCTTCCATATTTGAAAGAAAAAGAGGTTTTTCTTCTGCTCCAGTGTGGTGTTTCAAACTGCCACTAGCAAACCGACCTGCCCGGAAAATCTGCTGCCGTGAAATACATTTCTCTCATGAATTCTGCAGTCTTCCCACAACTGCTATCATGAACCAAGAATGGGGTATTCTTTTTAAGGATAATCAAATTCCAGCCTGGAAAGCAACAACTCTTTTAAA
>VWZT01009455.1:10800-25284 GCA_013397055.1 Pachycephala philippinensis | reverse complement strand
GGGCTCGGCCCGGCCCGGCCCAGAGGGCCCGGGCCCGCCACCCCTCCGGCTCAGGGACCGGAAAAGCAGAGAGTGGCTTCCCCTCACCAGTGCCCTTTTATATGCAAAATCGTGAGAAGCGATTGGTCTAAAACCCTGTCCATCAACTCAGTCTCTTCAAACCACCACAGCTGTGCATATTTTCAAGGGTTTTTAAAGCAGTCTCTTACATTTGGACTGCTGATGGTCAGGTGATGCTTTCCCCTGTGAAGCACTTGCTGACTTTCCAGCCTGCACTTTTCTGAGATGCTCCTCGTGAGGGAGCCACCTCCCACCCTTTGCTGCCCGTTCAGCAGCAATTCCTGTCCTTCACCTGAATGTTTCCACACACCCTCTCTCTGCCATGGTGAATTGTTCAGATCCTTCTGTCCTGCTGGCAGTGGAGGGGCAGTTTGCAGGGAAAGGGTGAAGCGCCATGGCAGGGGAACTGCAGCTCATTGCAGGTGCTGGACCCACTGGCTCACACCAAAGCCAGCCAATGGTTCCCACTTAATGCTGTTCTCCAGCATCTTTCTTTTAGTTCAACATGGTGAAAATACACATTTTGATTCCTGTGTCTGCAGAGGTAGTTTTACGCTTTTATAAAAGATAGGCTTCTGCAATCAGATTTTATGAAAAGCTTGCTTTAATTCTTTGCTCCAAACCTGATTGCCACTTACAAGTAATTTCTCAGCAGCAGATATTACAGTGAAATAATAGCACAATTAATTTTTTTCTTACAGGCAATGTAATCTGAGATGCAGTACAACCTATTTTTCATGTGAAAGACTGTTTTTACATCCTTTTTATTCCAGCTTTCCCAATGATGTCAGAGGGCTTTACCCAGGTCAAAGACTTTCTGTACTCATAGTACTCAGTCTGTACTCTCTTTTATGCCATGATGTTCTGCAGTTTATGTGTATTCTGAATAATATATTCAGATTCTGAATCAAATGTGGAGGGGCAGGGGGAGAGGGCAAATTGCAGTGAGACTAATGCAATATCCTTCCACAATGGTGAGACAAAGAAATGTTTGTTTCAGAGCTTCAAAACCGATCT
Organism: Pachycephala philippinensis; assembly: GCA_013397055.1. Taxonomy (NCBI): domain Eukaryota; kingdom Metazoa; phylum Chordata; class Aves; order Passeriformes; genus Pachycephala; species Pachycephala philippinensis. The sequence continues at coordinate 24,207 of VWZT01009455.1, read as the reverse complement.
TATTGTAATCTGTAATTTCAGCTGATTGTACCCATTACTTATTCACATACACTGGCATCAGGATGCAACATTAATAGTCGGAAATGGGTATATTTGTGAGTGAAAAATCAAAACAAATACTGCACAAGTGAAATTTTAATTAGGAAGAAACCCCTGCATTTTCACTGCAGCATTATTCCTTTCCTGGTTATCTTTCAGCTTGGAAGAGCCCTCAGTATCTGTGTACTCAGTCTACCTTCCATGAACTTAAAACAAATATGTTGAAGGATGAGGATTTATGAGTACATTTTTTTTTTTCTTTTCCATCTTCTTTGTCTTTATCCTTTTGAACCATGACCATGTTTTAGAGGAGGATGTGTGCAGGGTGTATTGGATTGGGCCCAGTGCCTACACTGCCAATTTCTTTGGGTGGATCGGTGACCAAGGCTCCAGCAGAAGTGTTCAAAGGGTGCCACATGGAGGCTGTGTGTGTGAAAGAGCAGTGCTGTACTGTGGTGGTTGCTGGAGCACCAACTCCTTTAGTACTGAGGCTAAGAAACCGTCATCTGAGCCAGCTGTACCTGCTTGGATCCTGTATCAAATCCTGTCACTGAGGGCGGATTGCATGAAGTGTGAAAGGAAGTGTGACAAACAGGAAAGGAGTCCAATAACCTGTCCTGCACCACAGTCTTCCAGCAGCCTATGGCTTGGAGACATCCTGAATCAGACTTTGTATCCTTGGTGTTTCGTAGAGTTCAGTGGCTATTAATGCCACAAATTTGTCTTGTTTGCTGTGGTATCTGCAGCCTCCTGACAGTTTAACTACAGATCTGTCTGTTATATGACAACAATAGTTTGAGACCTCATGATGCCTCTGTTTTTGCAATCCAATTTCAAACAAAAATCAACAAACAGATGCAACACTGGAGGATGAGAGGGAGAATAAAAGGTGTAATGGAAGGCTTTGCGTGTCAGCTAAAACTTCCATGTCAGTATCTTATTTCATTTTCCAAATATTCTGCCTAAGGCCTATTCTCAAACTGTGCATCATTTCTTTCAGTTTTTGTAGAGGTGCATGATATATGTGAGGTTTGCTTCTCACTGCCCTCTGCCAATCTATCTGAGCCCACAACTCCTCCATCAGGAGAGGTGTCACAAGGCAGGACCACAGGTAAAGGGGGTCATGTTGCACTTGAAGCTGTGCAGTTGGTAGCACTTTAACTGCACCAAATAATTTCTTCCAGTTCCCTTCATCTCCCATTTTTCTGAGGCCACTCACTTTTCAAGGTGGACAAATGTACAATGAATTTTCAACCCATTATTGGAAAGTTAGTGCCATAGTACCCATCAAATTGGATCAACCAATACCTTATGCAAGATGCAGAATACCTATATAGTGAGAAGCTGATGGTTCAAGTTTCTCCTGATACCTTCCATCTCCTGGTGCACAACACTAGAGTTTGTGTATCATCTTTCTCTAAATGCCTAATCCAGAATAAATAAAATCCCAGTTTTTCACTGATGGTGTTGTGCAACAATTTTGCTCTTGTTGGTGTATTTTGTGGAACTATACCCTTTCTCTTTCAATGATGGCCTCAAGTTGCGCCAAGGGAGTTTAGATTGGATATTAGGGAAAATTTCTTCACAAAAAAGGTTGTTAAGCATTGGAACAGGCTGTCTAGGGCAGTGGCAGAGTCATCATTCCTGGAAGTGTTCAAAAAATGTGTGGATGTGGCACTTGAGTGCATGGTTTAGTGGTGAACATGGTGATGTTGCCAGGTTGGTGGTTGGACTTGATGATCTTAAAGGTCTTTTCCAAACTTAAGAATTCTATGATTCTGTGTCAGCCTTCAAAGGATCCAGGTAATCTATCTGGACTGGTTGAGCACCTCCACTGCACCCTGTATTTTCTCAATCACCAAAAAATTCAGTGTGAAATAATTTCTTCGATCTGTTAAAATGCCATCTGTTCTAACAAACTACTAAACACAAGTATTTGGTTTTCATTTCCCTTATGGGAAGCAAGGTTTAACCCATTTATTTTGGTGGGTGATGGTTTGGGGGCAAGTTTGGGTTTTTTTCAGTCTCGAAACCTATTTGTGTCAGTTAAGGCTGTTTTGAGATCAATATAAATGTCTTCTTACTTGCAGCTAAGCTGAATGTTTTTCTTGGTTTGCCCTTTGAGTTGCAACTGGATATTTAGCAGAACATCAAACTGCTGAACCACTGAACTCCCAAATCAATCTGGACACCTCTCTGTGCAGTCTCCAGGCATACTGCAGCCCTGTATCTAAAATCATCCACTACCCATTTATCTCTTGAACAGAGAGCATCTGTGACCACTTCTTCTCCAGTACATAATCATTGTCTCTTCATCACTGAATTGCTGGCTGGCACTAATGATCGCAGACCTTATGACACAAATATCTTCAGGCACATTTGCAACCATGGAGCAGCCATAACTTGGTTTCATTTCACAAGTCTTGCAGGCTCCTGCCCTCTTGGAAGTGTAGTGGCAAAGCAACATAGAGCATCCCTGCCTGCGCCCATTCCTCACTGGACGCTGATATTGCAGGGGGACATTGTTCACTGTCCCAGGGATGAAGTGTGTAGCACCAGGGACTCGGGACAGGGCGTGTGAGTGTCTGTGTGCTGCGGTCTCAGGGTCTGGGAAGGCAAAGTCACTCCCCCAGCACGGCCACTGCTCTGGGCAGGCACCACTCAGCACTCTGCCTTCTGCAGCCAGCGCTGCTCGCCCACCTCCTCCTCTGATCCAATCTCTAGTGGCATAAATGGGCTGTTATCAGGGAGCTACCTTGACTCTGGAGCCTGCTCTTAGACATGTTATTTTCCTGGGGGGCTTCCATGTAAATCTGTCTGCAAAATAACCAGCTGAGGGTGGAACTGATAACAAAGTGCTGGTGTTTATTACCACTATTGAATATTATCTTCTCCATGGTAATGTATTTCACAATTAATACCTTCTTTTTTAAAGTTTTGCCAATTTCTCTCTTTTGTCCCCTATTTAATTTTCTATTTCTCTATGTTAAACAAGGAAATTAGAGACATGCAGAAGAAAAAAAGAATAAACTAAAAAAGAAATTAGAGTTCTTGAAAATCTAATTCCTTTGTTAGTATAGAACTGTGCAATATTTGAACTGGTTCATTTTATTTTAGCTTTTCAAAACAAGATTTTTATCTAACAAAAACATTTCACCTACCAAAACTACGTCTTGTTAAGATGTTTGAGTTTTTTCCTAACAGAAACTTGTGCTTTCCTTTGCTCTACCTGAAATTTGACATGATCAGAGCTTCTGAAACTCTATCTTAGCAACAGTTCAAAATTATTTTATTTTAATTTTTTTTTCCAAAATTGAACATTTGGGAAGTGAACACCATTCCAGCACATTATTGTTGAACAATTTTCAGCAGATACCAAGTCTTCTATTCATCTCCAAAGAGCTGCACTAAATTAAAGAGCCTTTTTTTGCTGTGAAGAAAAGCTGTCTGAAAACTATTGATAAGTCTTTTCCATTCTCTTCAGGAATGCAACTGTTTAATTTGGCTGCTAATTATTTAAATGCTTAATCAGTGATTTTTTTTTTTATAATCCTAATTAGTATTACAATTTGCAACCCCAGGCTATCGATCATTTGTAGCTTTTCCATACATATTCACTTCTTCTGGAATGTAATACATCAATTCCTTGCCTCTCATGTGTGCATGAGGAATTAAATTGTCTCCTGCAGGTGAGCAGGGAGGCAGAAGGCAGTTTCCTGGAGGCATTTGGGTTTTCCCACCCTCATCCCTGTTTCCATGTGGCTCTGGACAGTCTGCGAATGTCGTTCCCTGTTCATCTCCATGACACAAAGCAATTCCACTGCCTTTCCTGGGATGTATCCTTGGAAATAGGACATCTGTAAACACATCCTCATCTGGCTGATAATTTGCCTGCCTGTAACTGCTGGTAGTGCCTCTGCTTCTCCAGGGAAGGAGGCTTGAGAACTGTGTGAAGTTCTTAAATATTCATCCTTCTGCTTCGGAGGAACTGAGCTGATGTCAGTGTTACTGGCAAAAATTAATTTTATAGTTCTATCGTCTTATTTTTATAATTCAATGTTCTAATCATAGCTATAAATTAATTAAAGTCTTAGTCCTCTTCAACCCCCTTGAGGACTGCCTTGGAAAATACGTTGTGGTAGTAACCCACCATTTTTGTGCAAATCACAGGGGAGATAATCTATAAAATTGGAAGAGTGCTAAAAATCTATTGCGTGGACAGTTTTTGCTGTTAAATAAATCTGACAAGGAGAGTGGTTAGTTTGTACAGTGGTCAGCAATGTGTTCCTGCTAGACTCATTGGTCCTTTTGTCTTTCCATGTTTGTCTGATGCAAATACATTTTCCGTTTCTTAGGAGAGCACTCATCTCACGGGAAGAATAAAACTCGGCAACTCTTCACGTCTCAGCAATAAATATGTAAGTTCATAGCCTTTGTTTTCCATCCTGTAACATTAGTCTTTGTTAGCCCCTTTAATACTTTTTAGTCGCAGTATTGTGCCATGTAACTAAAAAAAGGGTTAAAAATGCAAACCAGAAAGAGCAATGACTTAAGTTGGCAGCAGCATCAAGGAAAAATGGCTTAAACAAAGCTCAGCTTGAGCACACCATCATGACCAGATTCACAGGCAAACTGGGGGACTGAAGAAGAAGCTGCCAGCTCACAGAGACAGACCTTTATAAGCAAAAGCATGTGACTTTAACTGTTCAGCATTTTCTGGATGTAAATCCCTGAGTGAATATTCTTTCTGTTTGTGTGAGAAATAATAGATTTTTAAAGGCAGATACCTGTTTAAAAAAAAAAAAAGGAATTTGGTACTCAGAAATTTTTTGCTCCTTTTTTTTTCTGTGAAAAATCTGAATCTTTTTCACTTCATGCAAAAGCCAGCACTTTGATTGAGGTGGTTTATTACCACTTGAAATCCTTGGTGGTTAACATACACAGGAAGTGCTGGATGGTATTTTTATGTGTGAGAGGGCAGAGACCATCAGAGCACCCCTGAAACCCAGTTTTTGATGTGGGCGCTGCATTTTCCTTCATGTATAAAGCTTTCTCAGGCACCACAATATTTACTTCCCATGGAGCTGCTTCTCTCATTTTTGGAGAGCTGTGGTCCTTTGCTGCGGGTGGGAGAAGGAAGCAGCTGTGGGAAAGGCACAGGGTAGAGCAGGAGGTAGGGGACAAGGGTGGCCTGAGGAGCTGGGTGTCACAGCCTGCGTGGGATGGACCCAACAGAGGCTCTGGCCAAGCCCAGCCTCCCACCAGCACTGCAGAATGAAGCCCCTCTAGAATGGGTCCCATCACCCTCCACTGAGAAATACCTGGCTGACCAGAAATGTGAGGAACATCTTTGATGGTCTTGACCTATTCTCATTTTCCCTCGGATGTAGAGACTGAGCTTTCCTGATGCCAATAGCAAGGACAAAACTACCTCCTTTGTTCCTGGAATTAGAGCAGCAGAATGCAGTTTTGCCTACATTATTGAAAACCCAGAGGTGATTCAGTTTGTGTGGATGCAGGACAATGGCCTGGACAATGAATTTAATCCTTATTGTCTATTCCATATTGGATTTATTCTGTGTCTTCCATTTTGGCTTACTCTTATGTTCCTGAACAACCTTGCCTGGAATAATAATCCTGAGATACTCTTGTCATTTCAGATGTGAAGCAGCCTGTTTTACCACAATATGCAGGAACATCCACCAAAGTTGCATTTCAATGGGAAATGTGGAGCAGCTGAAGCTTTCTACCATCAGGACGCTTGTGTTAATGACCAGATTTTGATTTCTAAATCTCAAGCATCTCCTTTCCCTTCTGGAATGACATGTAATTTTTTGATGGCTTAATAACTGGTATATCATGTATATTTATTACTTTCACATATGGTAAAAGCAGGGGAAAAAAGGTTGAAGAGAATGTAAAAACAAGAACGGTGAAGATAATGTAAAGATTAGGTGGTGTTTGCATAGTAGCTACTAAAAATGTTTTCTGTACACACAGGAAGGAATATGTCAGTATACTTTGTTGAACTTATGGTAGCTAGGGATCTTTTAACTGTATGTAGCAGAGTACAAACAGAGCCTGACCCTTGAAACAGGACTGGGCAAACAGCCACTATGAAAATTAATTCAGTGATTTCCATGAGACTCCTCACTGCAGCACATGCTTTGCTTGTCACAAATGTTTACAGGGTGGGATGCCTGGCTGAGATGCTGAAGTGTGTGCTTCTTTTCTGTGAAGGGAGGAATTTACCTTGCACTGAGGCTCTTTGAAATTCTGTAAATTACTGAATATAATCCTTGTAATGTAGCAGGCAATAGTTGGTTTTCACCTGTTCCTTGGCTAATTGCATTATATGTGCTACAAATATGAGTCCCATAGAGCCTGGGGCACACAGTGGGAATCAGCAAGGTAAGCAATTTCACAGATGAACCTTCTTCCCTGTGTTCCGAGTAATGCATGGGATTCCTGCGGGTTACTGAATAACTCTGGAAGTTTAGAGAGTGTTTCAAGTGCTAATTACAGACACTCCTAATTTCTACAGATCTGGCAATTGCAAAATATCGAGTAGTCCTTCTACCTGCATGTACCCTACCTTTCTAGAACTATAAATGTTTGAAAGTTATATTACTGTGAGCATCTGCTCAGTCTCAATCCACTGACTTGTAGCATTCCAAGAATTACTTTTTTTTAAATTGGAAATGGAAAGAAGACAACTGGTGGTCTAAGTGTAGGACCAAGATCCAGGATGATCATCTAAGTTTTGATGCCTATTGATACAATGCTTTTGAGGAACTTGTCTCTCCAATTTCCTTCTCTAAAATATTAGAACTTGCCTAGCATTGTGGTAAGAGATTGAGCAGATTTATTAGTTCATGTCTATAGACAAATCTGAAAAGTGTTTCTTTCCCTGTGCTTGGCCATTGCCCTTACTTCCACTTTGGTGGGTCTGACAATCTCCTGTCTTAGTGGCACCATGGGAGACTTTTGATGAAGCTCGATAAAAGATGGGGAAAAAACAAGTGTCCATGCTGCAGCTGAACTCACATGGTTCATTCAGGTATTCCTGGATCACTTGTGCTCCTCAGGAGCAGAGAAGTCATGGATGCCTACTTTGGAAAAGTCAGGCCATCTAAAATATGCTAGCTGGCATCTGCAACTATTCTGGTTCCTGACTGGTGAAGTTTCCTTCAAAAAAAAAGCAGTCACTGTGGATTTTCATGTTGATTAAAAACCCAAGGTATTCTGTGGTATGTTGTATCACAGTGAAAGGACAGTCATAAAAAGCAGAGAAAGATTGTGAAATATCTGTTTGTGTTTTTGTGACAAATATGTTCAGAAACTACCACGTTGTGTCAAGAAAAAAATTTACTGCCTATTAAAATTTATTATCTTTATTAAGTTGCTATCCTTTCTCTGTTTGCAGAAATGCAATCCATTACCTGTGTCTAGTATAACTATTGTTCTTTATTCTGCATTCCTGTATCACAGAATGAGCTGGACCCTTTATGACAAGCCTGGAGAGCAGACATTAGATGTTCTGGGCATGGTGGTGGCAGGGGCTCCATGAAACCTTGCAGAAGGCATGCTGGAGGTGGCAAGTGGAAATTCCTCCTCATTACAATCAGTGATGGGGAGAGAGCAGCCTCTCTGCAAATCCTGATACTGGAAAAGTGAAAAACAGCAAAACAGGGAAGGTGTTTGGACTCTTCATGATAAGGGGCATGGCAGACAACCGAGCACTCATCAGAAGGCTGGGAAACATCTCTCAAAGGGAGTGGCTTGTGCTGCGTGTGTATGAAGTAAAAGGGGTGAGTTTAGTGGAGAGCAGAAATAAGAGCCTGAGATCCTCTTAACCCCTGAAATGACAAAACTTGTGGTAAAGGGAGACATATGAACTTCCATTCTTATTAAGAATCACAAGGGAATTTATGTTTGTATGACGGAGAGAAGACAGATGTGCTTGAAGGATATCCGTAAAGCACAAAAAGGATTTGAAAGAAGATTTGGGGTGCTTTTCTTATGCAGAGCTGGAGGCACTGGAATTGGCTTTAATGGGAGGTGATGAACTGTCTGCAGAGAGAATTCAGTATTTAAAGAAGTTACATGCAATGGCTCAGGTAGATGAAAAAGAAATGAAAAATCAATTCAGGTTTTCTTGCTCAACAGCTCCACTGTAATACATGCCTAAAAGAGCCATTAGAGTTTTTCTAGTCACTAGTATGGCAAAAAAAACCCCGAAAATTAAAGTTGGTCCTCCACTGTGAGGTTTGTCTATATGAGAATACTAGGAAAATGGATCTACAGTGGTAAAAGTCTTTTCACTAAAGTTTCACTAAATCTTCTGTGGACAGTCCCATCTAAATTTAGTGTTCTTCAGCTTCTGTGTCCTAATTTGCCAAAGAAGTGAATGACATCCACTTCACTGTGGAATGAACATGCCCACAGAAATGTAATTGAACTGGATCTGCTTACAAATTAGTTCAGCTCATGAGTTACTTGTTGAACAAGTCTGTAGGCTGAGTATATGATTCTGATCTACATGTTACAATCCAAGACTAAAGAACGTATTTGGCTGGCGAAGACTTTGGGGGTATCATTAATCACTGCCAGCAAAGTGTGCAGGGCTCAGGTTTGCCAGGAGAAAGTGTTTTCAGCACTGCTCATCTCAGGCTCAGCTTGGGAAGGCGAGTCACTATCTCCAAGCACAGAAAAGTTTCCCTGAGCTCTTCCCAGAGTCTAACCCTGCTCAGTAAAAAGGTTTGCAATATTTTGGGAGTGACCAGTTGCAGCATGCTGGGATTTTGGACCCATCCCTAAACAAGACAAGTGGGCACTGAAGAAAAAGAACCAACCAAACACAAAAGAACCCATGTGGCACGGTCTATTGACTATTGGCTTTCTACCCTAAGATGCTGTATCAAGTAACTTATCTGACTCACAGAAAGAAAAATGTTTTCATCATTATTTACAGGGAAAAGGTCTAGAAATGAGAAAAACAACATAGAAAAGTTGAAAATAATTATTTCTAAAAGGTAGATGCTGAAGAGGTAGGCATTAAGTGCTTTTCAAGCACAAGCAGCTTAGTAGCTTTCTAAGTACTTACGTATTCGTTCTCGCACATTTGGCCGAGGGCCTCATGTTGGCTGCTCATGAATGGGCCAGGCTTTTGGGGTTTATTCTGCTTATTGGATCACAGGAATCATTCTGACCCTTGACACTCCATTGTCTGTGGATAGAATTATTTTACAGACACTGCTCAGAAAGCTGTTAAATGAAAAATATTCCTTGGTCTCTTTGTTTCGGGAAAGTTGTACGGCCTGCCAGCAAGGCTGTTGCAAGGGAAAGCAGTAGCACTGTCAGGATACTTCACCTTCCACAACGCCCAAAGGCATCTGTGGTTTTGGAATGACTCCACCCCACTGAAGAGGGTGAACCATTTCACCGCATACCAGTGCATAGTAAACTTAGAGAAAGGCATAAAGCACATCAGTCTCGCTGGCTTGGGACAGGGAGGCCATTGGCAGTATCTGTGAGACTCCTTGGTTGTCAGCAGCCCAGGATGTGGCTTTCCTTCTGTGCCCTGTGGTGACAGCACTGCCTTCACAGCCTTCCCTTCAGTTTCTGGGCGGAGTGCTGGGTATTGATTTGCTGTTGGATTCCTGCAGGGCTCCTGGGAGCTCACTCACCAGAGCTGAGAGAGCCTGGCCTCAATGCTGTGCCCCGGCATGCTGGGCACCTCCAGCACACTGCCTACAGCAAAGCACTCTCCTCAGGAAGCTTTGAACATACATCTCAGGACCTCTCTGACACCATTAATTATGGCTCCTCAATTTCTTCAAATTAGAACCCTATATCTAATAAAATAAAAGAGCTTAAAGATTACTCTATTGATTTCCAGTTGAGGCAGTTTTTCCGTTTATGGCCAAGGGCAATCTATAAAACACAGACTTTAATTAACCCTGGTGAATGCAGCTGACATGAAATGTCAATACCCTCAAAATTTTCAGCATAGACAGCTGAAGGATTTTCTCAGCTCCCTTGCATCCACCCTGCAGATTTCCTGGGTGGAGAGCCACAGCAGAGGCTCTTCCCTATCAGGCTGCACTGGGGCAGGGACAGAAACCTCTCTGCTACCACAAGCATCTTTATTGCTGGCAGCGCTGGCTGTGCCTGTTGATGTGCCTCTGTCTTTGCTTCATCTTGAGGGTTGGACTAGACCTTAAAGGTCCCTTCCAACCCAAATCACTCTGTGATCTTCTCCCATGGCTTTGCAGGTAGGCAAGACAAAGATGCACAAGTAGCCTGCCGGTGGCCTACAAGGGACACCCAGCAGGTCCTGCTGGGTCATGGGGACCCCGTGCCATGGTGGGCTGCTCTGGGGCTGTTCTTCAGGCATCCACAGGTAACCCTTTGTTCCGTGGCTGTCACATTGTGGCTGCTGCGTCGTGCTGGGCCTGTTCCCTGGAACAATGTCCTGTAGTTTAAGGGTGTTAAGCTGCACAGAGCTTAGTCAGTTATTTGAGGTCAAAGCTACTGAGGTGCCTCAGCAGGGCAGCCCCATCAAGAGCTCTGTTACATTCCAGGACCATCATAGGTGGCAAAATTCCAGAGAGAGGAGCAGCAATCAGGATGTCTGGCTGGCCAGGAGTGAAACACAAACCTGCCTGAGGGAGAGCACCTCGCTGTAGCAGCGATGCCAGCTTTTGGGGCCACGGGACAGCACTCAAGGGAGCAGCACTAAACAGTGCAGCTATAGAACTCAATACCACAAAAAAATCCACTAAATAAAACTGGTAAGAAGGAAAGGGCTATGTGGGCAAGGAGCATTTCATTGGTTTTCATCTCTGCTTTCCACAGAGCATTTATTTTCTCCAGATTTGGTGCTTTCTGATAGAAAAGCAACTGTGTTACTGTGTTCTTTGTTATTATTAACAACTTTCACCTTTCTCATTACATCAGTAGAAGGTCCCTTCGGTCAGGGCTGCTGTTTTTCTAATGAATGTGACTCATTTGTGTGTTTCCCTCCCTCCCCGCTCTGCTTTTTGTCTGCTTGCTCTTTGGGTAGTAATTTGATGTATTGAGCTCTCACCACCTCCGCTGCCCCCGGGGCTGAAGTTCTGACGATGCTAAACAGTTAAAATGCAATGCAATTACAGGCAGCACAGAACAGCAGAGAATAAGCCAGCAAAAATTCAGTCGTGCATAACACTGTGGAGACTGTGTGGCTGTCAGTCTCCGACTCCAGGAGATAATTTGGGCTTTTTAAGAAGCAATAATTGAGCCTTTTGCATATGCTGCAGTTATGAACTAGTCAAAACCTTGTTTGCTCTCCACCCTGGAACACCAGATGGATTGGATAGTCCCTGCAGGTCTTCGGGGGCTGCCAGCTTTACACTTCAAGATTTTTCTAGCTCCTGTACTTGTAAGTTATTCTCCTGACAGCTCTTATGCATACAGGCACCTTGTCTGAATTTAGCTGGCAAAGTGAGGAAGGAAGGGTGAAGAAGAGCATACCAAACAAAATCTGCGTAGCTTGGGGGAGTTCAGAGCCAGAGCTGAACTCTGCTGCTCATATAATCCAAAATAAAACCCATGTGAGAGAGAAAACCATCTCAGACCTTCAGCCCTCAGAGTATGGTAAGTGCTGTGTGCTGCAGGTCAGGCTGAGGCTGCAGCTGTCCCATGCCAACCAGACTGATCACACTCGGACCCTTTCAGTCCTATTTTCATGCATCCCATGTGCACATTTCTAAAGAAGACTCGGTACTAGGAACCTCAACAAAGAGCTGCTACTAGAAAAAAAGTAATTTGAGGGAGACTTTTCCCCTGGGATTTAGCAGCTGACCTCGGTGGAGCACACACCTGATGGAAAGGGTAGAGAAGAGGTGATTGCAGGTACCTGCAGCTGCTCTGCTGACCATCAGGGATGATTGGACTTGCAGGTCAAATCCCAAAGGTGAGCTACAGAAATGTCTAAATGCTCCCCCCTCTCAGTCAGAGCCCCTGCTGGTGGAACGGGGAGCAAGAGGCAGGATGGGAGGAAAAGCCCCGGGCTTGCTGGGCTTGCTTACCACACTCTCCCTAGGTCCCTCCCTCATATCCCCAAACCTGTGGGCATTCTTTGCAGAGAGGGACAGAAAAGACTTAATCCTACTGCACTACAGTTTAAGCTCTGCTAAGTGCTCTGCATGAAGGGCCTGGCCTGCACTTCTGTGAGATGGAGATAAATGGGGCCAGGATATGAACCAGACTGCACTTTCATGGTGCTTAAGCCAGGTGCTTTAGGAGCCATGGCAAGCTGTCCCACACCTGTGCCAGACTGTCCACAGCCGAGGGGCTGGTAGAGACAGTGGGGGCCCATCCCTCAGGGAAGCTGGCCCTGAGCCACTTGTGCTCCCCATCACCCCAATAATTTCTTTCAGGTGCCACTACTGTGTATTAGCCGGGAAGATTTTGCCTCGTGTACCGCCCTCCCTCTCTCCCAGGTAGGTTTCTTATTGTTGGGGCTGCTTTGCACCCTCCTAAATGCTTCTCTTGGCAAAGGATGGAGGCTTTGGCGTATCTTCTGTCCTCCAAAAACCTGGATATATTTGGGTCCCCTTCAATTGCCCAAGCTTGGCTGCCAGCTTAGGAGCAGGAAGGCTGAACACTGGGAGGAGGAGGGGTTTGCTGGGGGTCTGTGCAGTAGTTCAGTACATTTAATTTCCTGGAACAGGATGATGATGAGTCTCACTGAGGGGGAAAATTGTTACTGTCCTGTAGCTGTGTTGCTTCACTTTTGAGAGATGTTGCTTTCAGCTGCTCCATCAGGCAGTCCACTTTTGCCTCTTCTGAAAAACCATGGTGTTACAAGGGAGAAAACACCCACCTCTCTCCAGGCTCTGCCTGCTGCCCTCACACAGCCATGAAGGTGTCTGCACACTGAGAAGAGCCCTTTGTGATGGGCACTGCGTGGCCCCTCTACACAGCCAGCATTGAGCTCTGTACCTAAAAACATACAATTGGAAACTCCACTTCAAGCTCAGTGTTCAGGGTTGGTGCCCAACTCCCTGCTCCCAGTGCCCAGCTTCACAACCTGTACACAATGCAATCTGGGGTGATGCTTGCCCCTTCAAACAGCTCCTCACAGCTCATAATTTTTAGACTTCTTTTAAGCATTTTAGTGCTTCTTTGAAACTTTGCTGGCCTGAAGCAGTAGCATGCACAGCACCACAACACGGTGAAGGTGATGGAAGAATGTGGAATGAGAAGCATAAACAGGAGTTGGGCAGGTGGGGAGGGGCCAGCCTGCTGCTTCATGCAATGTCTTGAGAGCAAAGGTAAGGAGTGGCTTTTGATAAATGAAGAGTGTTTCAAAGCTCCCAA
>VWZT01009454.1:0-20598 GCA_013397055.1 Pachycephala philippinensis | reverse complement strand
TTGATGGGCTAATTTCTTCCACCTGTCAAGCTACCTCTGTGGCTTTTCTGTACTACTACAGAACATACCATTGCAGTTGTGCTTTCATCTGCATTAGCAACACTTTCCTGGCTTAACAACATTTCTCTGCTAATAAACTAGTTTTCAAAACCCATTGAGTTCGTGACTTTCTCAATTTCTCAGTTGCATATGTTCTTTTATTTTTATCTCTCCTTTTTTTCTTCTTCTTTTTTTTTTTTTTTTTTTTTTTTTTTTTTTGTCTGGACAGTGCCTATAAAAGTATGGAAAGGTATGGAGAATCAATAGTATATCTATAATAATAAATAACGTCCAGTGCTCAGAAGCTTTACAGGGCTTTGATCTGTTAGTGGGTTGTACCTCATTTGGGGGATTGACAGCAAATATTATCCTTCTCTTGATTTTCACAGCTGATACAATAGAAGACCAGAGCTCATATAATACCTGATTTCCCAAGCTCCCAATCTTATGGATAATTGTTGCCCAGAGGGGAAATTTCTTCCTAGGCTACATCAGCAAATGGTAGGTTTATATCACAAAACATGAGGATTTATGCTCCAATCTATTCCATAGCACTATCAGACTCGAAAAACTTCATTTGAGGAGCAGAGTTAATGTGCAGTTAGCAGTTTTACTGTATCTCACCTATTTGTCCAGAATTTAGTGAGATCTCCTAAAAATATATGTAGGACTGTAGCAAGCGGGTATTCAACCTTACTGAACCCGAGCAGGGGAGGAATTTCAACAACAGTATGAGGTAGTATCATAGTGCTATTCATATCCTCAGAAGATCTATCTGTCAGTTGCTACTCATCTTAACAGTGTGGATCAATATATATTAAAAATAAGTGAGAAAAAAAACCCAAACAAACCATGAACTTTATTTCCCTTTTTGCTGAAATGAGGGCTGTGAAAAGATGACTTATTCAGAGGAATGCTGGTAAGAAATTGGGTGAGACGCCAAGACTGTCATGGGTGCAGACATTTCTGATGGCCTTGTGGGGTCTGTGGGGAATACACCTACTTATTCAGGCTGAGTAAGAAGAGCAGTTGGGATGTGTTTGGGAGTTGGCCCCAAATGCTGCTCTGCACGTCCATCAGCCCTTGAATGAGATACAGCTGTGACTTCAGAGACTGGTCTGGTGCACGGGTCTGCAGAGACTCTATCAAATGTTAATTACACAAGAGTCATCTCTGCTGCATTCAGCAGCCTGAAAGCAAAGTGTCTGTTCTGAGCCAGACATTTGTGCTGCATAAAGAATCCACGTGAAGGCACAGTCAATTCATCCCATCCCTAAAAACCGAATGGGACAACTGATCCTTTTAGGGGCTTGCTTATGTCTTTCCTACAGGGTGAGAAGGTGAGAACAGATGAGTCACTTTTAGTTAGTGAAACTTAAATGAGATGATTCTTATACATTAAATTGTTTTGTTGTGCTAATTGGCTGCATCTATTTTCTTACGTACCAAATATTTCCAGAATCCTGTTGCAGTCAGCAATACGTCTTGTAAAGTGCTACCTAACAGAATTGGAAATACAGGAGTCTAACCTCTGATGAACACAACAGCTTTAAGCTTTATCTTCCTTGTTATCTGCCTTTGACAATAGCAAAGCCAATCTGATTTTGTTCACTTTCTTCATTTCACCCCTGCTGGGGATGGCACCCAGCCATCTACAATGCTACTAAGCTGGAAGGCAACCAATTCAAGGCTAACTGAGCAAGATGGATCTGGTAAGAAACCACCACAGAAGGGTTTTTTTCACCTTTTGACTTTTCTGACCTGACCATCTCTAATTTCACTATGCAACATAGAAGGGAAGAAAGCTTGTTAAAATCAGATGAGAGGTAACATCAGGTCTGTGTGAAAAGACTACACTGCTTGTATGACATTGACTGATTTATATTGGCCCTTGCGTTTGAAACTTGGAAGAATCCAGAAAGTGAACTATGGCCTTCTCTGCTAGGACAAAAACTGGTTGCCAGAAAAGTTCAACATTTTGAAAGTCTGGTTATTATTTTTGAAAGCTAGGGTCAGAGTGAAAGTTGAGGTAAGAAGGCGCTTGGTCTTTTTTATTAAAAGTTCTCTCTTAAAACAACCCACCTCTGAACGGAGATTGAATCCCAGCCCATTGCACAGCTTTTCTCATTATGGGTGCTTCAGTGCTACCACTTTTTACAGTCTGTGATTGAACCACTTTTTTATTTAAACTCCTCTGCAAAGCAGCCTGTACAGACCCTTTAGACAGTTGCAATGACAATGGTTTTCTTGGAGCTCCAGTTCACTCTCCCACTTCTAATCTAAGGAGGAGATCATTTTCATTTAAGAAAACCACATTGAAATGTAAGACTCCACATCCTGAGACTAATTCTATATAAATAATATCTCTATATTGACATATCTATAATATCTCTATCTATTAGTAATATCATATCTTAATCTGTATTAAATCAACATGCATGCTAATTTACCATACCTTTTTCTGTTGGCAACCCTGCTTGGCTCACAAACTGCTGACATATCCAAAATAACTAAATTGATTGGTGATTGGTTCTTGATTGTCACCAGCATGCAATGTAGAAGAATCCCTATCGAATCCAGTGTAGCTTTCAAGGCATCAAATTTATTTTCCATAGCATATATATCCTTATTAAACAAATGTAAACAAACCAAACCAAACCAAAATACTACCAATAAAAACACAACTCCAGCAACAACAAAAAGGTCCAAAAAAACAAACACAGAAAGCCAAAGAAAAAAGAAGAAAATACCCAAACCAACCAAGCGAAAAAAAAAAGTGGGAAAAAAAAGTCGATAACTTTCCATGCACTGTGTTGAGTTTTCAAATCTACTGGCTACCACAGTATCTGCTGCAAAAAGACATCAGTCTAGGTTTGGGGGCTTGGGGGGGGTGAGTTTACTACAATTTTCAGCATTATGTGGTCTTCATTTTCTTACATGCAAAACCATCCAGAGACATCACGGTGATCCAGCCCCTGAAGTGCACTGTATTTTCCATTGCCCTGAAGAAGTTGCACTTTATGCAAAGGAAGGTTGTTTATGTCTTCTCTTTTAAAACAGAAAACTGACGAGGTGACAAACAGAGTGATCATGCCATGGACAATGTGGGACAGAGATTGTTTTTCTGCTCTTATCCACCCCTGTTCTCATATGCCCTGGTAAGTCTGAGCCAAGAAAGCTAACATATACCAGCTCATCTCTTTTTTATTATTAACAATTATTAATTAAACACGGGTAGGTCTGTGAAAACCAGACATCAGAAAGTCTGAGGGTCTGTCTCCAAAAGAGAGAAGCAGCTTCAGCTCCTGGTCAGTAATTTAATTACCACGAAAGAAGTGAAATAAAGGGCAAAGTAATTGATAGGAAACTTTCTGCTATACAATCTGTACACAAGCCTTGTGTGAAAAGAATGCAGTGAAAGCGAGATTCTTTGTCCTCTCCCAATCTGTGGAGATGTTTGTTTTACCTTTGCAAGGATAACAACAGCAGAATGTGCTAGTATGGTGGTCCAGGTTCATATTCTCCTTTTAACAGATATTAATTACTTCAGGACAAATGGTCCAATATCCAGATCTAGCTTGAAACTTTCATTCTTCCATTCTTTCTCAAATTGTTCCTTTCCCTAAGGAAAATACGACATCTTCCCCTGGGTGGTGCTGTGCTGGAAGCTCTCCAATATTCTGCTTTGGTTGATTGTCTTCTTGGCATTGGAAAGAAACAACAACAACAATAAAAAAACCAAAACCAAAACCAAAACCAAAACCAAAACCAAAACCAANATCTCGAGTAGTGACTGGAGACACAGTCATTTTAAGCTATTCTACTCACATATATGATCAAAAATCTCTCTTGGACCTGAAAGCACCTTATAACACAGACATTCTCAAAATTTATGCTTTTGTATTAAATTTTAAAAAAAAAAAAAAAAGGAAGAAGAAAATGAAAGTGGGCTCTTTAAGCAAGAATGCTCATTTTGGACATAGCCTTTGGCACCAGCAGGCATTATTTGCACATAACATGAATATTTTGAAGGCAGGTACAGAGAAGAAAGACATATTCTTGATTCCTTTTCCAGTACATTGTGGCTGCTGAAGATGCAGCCTTTTTGTGATAGGACTAGGGGCAGTCACTTTCAAGAAAATTTATTCCCTGGAGGCTCATTTATGCTGGATAATTATGCTTGCAGTTATTTTAAGATAAAGTTCATCATGGAATGCTATCGTCTTGTAAATCTACAGTGACACCTTCATTATCTCAAACCTTACAAAGACATTTGGAAGAAGACCTTCACAGTCCCCAATGGGGGTTTAGTGTTAGACTGTCAATAAAAATGCCTCATTTCCATCTATGCTTTTTGGAAATTTTGCCCACATGGATTACAGATATGTTTAAAAAAAATAAAAAAGGAAAAAATTCAGAGATATGAAGAAGAAAATAATGGAAACAAGGTCTTTGGTCTCTGAAATGACACAGTTTGTCCTTTTTAAGTTGGAGAAAACATGGTGAGCTGTTACATTTATAATTAAGTAATCAGTAAATGTGTAACTTGTTTATAATATCCCAGTTGTGCTGTACTTGTTAATTGTTAAACATGAGAACAGGAACAGCAACTTTAAGGTTTTGTGTTTAACATACAGTTCAAAAATTTAGAGTATGGGAGGGTTTTTTAGTATTGATTCTGCCAGACCTTCTAAATGACCTTGAACCAGTCACTTCATCTTCTGTGCCTCCACTTCCACCCTGCTAAATAAAGGGGATAACTATGAAATGAAGGAATTAGGAGGATAAATTTGTGCAGACATGCAAACTGTGTACAGACTGGGGCACTGAGGACTGTGCAGTGACTACTGTGGAGTGAAATAATAAGCTTTCAGTGTCACAGGTGTAGTAAACTGATGTTCCTACAGCACTGGGGGAAGAATCTTTCAGACCATATATGTATTTTCTATTCAGTAGCAACACATTTGTTTTGGTTCGGTTTTGCTTAGAGATAGTACAGCTACATTTCTTAGGAGGGGTCACTTTTGCTTAGGTAAAGTTGAATGTTTTTTGCTTAGGTAAAGTTGAAGGTCTTTGTGATTACACAGCTAAGGTCATGTAAATCATGCCGTCATGAAAAGATATTTCCATTGTGTCTCATTTCCTTGTTAAGATCTGTGACAGGCACAGGTTGCCCAGAAAAACCTGTGGATGTCCCATCCTTGGAAGTGTTCAAGGCTAGGTTTAATATGGCTTGGAACAGCCTGCTTTAGTGGAAGGTGTCACTGCCCATGGCAGGAGGATTGGAACTAGATGATCTTTAAGGTCTTTTCCTTTCCAAACTCTTCTATGATTCACGGATCTGTAAGATATGGCATTGTTCTTGTTGGGCATTGCTGGGTTTTTTTCAGCACCCAAAGTCGCTCATATCTGAGGTCTAAATGTGTTGTATGAACAGCCATGAGATGTATGAACAGTCAAGAAAATAGCAAATCCCACCCCCCCGCTGAAAATACTGGAAAGAGAATTTTTTTAAAATAGATTTCAGATCCTTCTGGTTATCATAAAAGTACCACAATAAGAACCTTTCTCAGGATATCTCAGCATTTTCTTTTCTGTCCCAACTAGAACCAAGGGATGCCATGGAAAACACCCTAAAAGGTGTTCTTTCAAAGTTAGGTACTTCAGAACACAATCAGGGTCCACAGAGACGTGATACTCTTTGTATGCTTTCTGCCTATATGTTAGTAAAAATTACCTTGGAAATGGCTGACTTTGCTAATGCTTCTATTGCCTGTTTTACATGACTGTCTCTTGTAGCTAGAGCTCACTAATGCAGCTAACAGAGGATGCATCAGGACTAACAGCCATGAGGGATAATTAACTAACAAAGGAGGAAACAATTCTCAGGATTTCCCTTGCATATTGCAGGTTTTTCTTACCCTCCGCTCTCCCCCTATTCTTTTTGGAAGACCTCATTCCTTGTCCTGAACTGCGAGGTATTTTGTTTGCAGATGAGGGTGTCTAACACTAGTAACAAATCCATTTTTCCAGCTCCCCCTGGACTGTATGAGGGTTATAGCTTTGGAAAGCAAATTTCATCAGCTGGGTTATCTCTGCTGCCTGTACCTCACATGGTTCAGGGTGCTGTCATGGGAAGACATTTATGGATCTCTGAATTGTTGTCACTGTTAATTCCCTGACCAAGCACCACCTGGCTGTGTTGTTTAGCAGGCCTGGCATTTTTGGAACACCACAAAAGCACTCCAAAGAAGATATTGCTAATGGCCCTAAGACTGAATGTGCTAAATAGAATGCTGGGTCTTATGGCAGAAAAGCACACGGAGCTTCCAAAATCTGAGGAGCTGGCAGCATAAGGACACGGTGAAGCAGGTTGTGGAACAGCCATTTCGTGTCTGGCACTGGATGAGGGCTCTGTTCTTCAGCAAATGCCTGTTGAGATGCCATGACTTCCTTTTGCATTGCAACTGTAGAAACTCATCAAGGCCCAAATCTGTACCCCATGTCAAATAGGCCAGAACTTCTGCATATGCCTGACTTTTGAGTTTATTTAGTCAACAAAGCACTGAGCAACACATTGCAAAACAGTGCAGCTGGTAATCAGTTCAGTGAGAGGGGATTTACAGAGATAGAGATGTTCATTGGTGGAGTGAGGTGTCAGAGTCATTAACTGTGCTCTTTCCTAAGGTTTTTAAAGCTAATTCCACTCTTCTTTTAAGAAAATCCTTTCCTGGAGGTGAAACTGAGCCCTTCTAGACTATCCTGATGTCAAATATGATGTGTACTCCTCATCCCTAAACATGCCACACAGCTCTATATTTCATCGGCATTAGCACAGTCTTGACTTAATTAGTCATGCAGATTAGTCACTGACTCATGCTAGTAGGCGTCTGTAGGGGACTTCGTAACTCACCTGCTCATAAAACAGCAAAAAAAAATTCCAATGGACACTTCTAGATATCCTTTGTCAGAAGGAATCCACTTTTTATGGGAGTCTCCATCTGAATATCATTTGATGCATCCGGTGTCAATTCTCATTGTCATGTTATTTTTCTATACCAGGTTCAGACATTGTTGTAGGTGCTGTCTAAACCCATCACAAGCCCTCAGATATGACAGTATATTGTTTCATGTAGCTATAACTATAAAGAAATATAAGAGGAAATATAAAAAATGCTTTCTCAGAAGGAAGTGACTGTTTTACACTGTCAAAATAGCTAAGGCAATATTAACTGTCCAGAAAAGCAGGAGCAGGTTCTCAGGATTTGGAACACTGAATTTTAACAACATATTTCTGTGGGGCCTTCGGTAAGTAAATATATTTGACTGCATCTCTGTCTACTAAAGAAGAATTAAACACTGTTTTTCATGAAGTACTGGGACACCCAGCTTGGGCACTTCCCTCTCAGCCTTCACACAACAAAGACAGTGACAGGGAAATAATAATAATAATAAAATAACAGTAAAAGAATCACACCTCTTTTCTCTGGATAGAAGAGTTTACTGTTTAGTTCAAAGTATCATTATGCTGAATACCCCCAGGCAAGGCTTTCATAAAATATGTGCATGTGTAGAACTTGCAGTGATAGAAACAGTGTCTGAACATGTTCCAAATTGCATTGTAATTAAATTTGGTTCCAGGAGCCTGGTGCTCCAGAGCACCAGCACTCTCAGTGCCACCCACCAAAGCCAGCAAACATCTACTCACTTTTTGACTTACCTAGCTGCCATTTCACTCTCAGGTGTATTTTACCTAGGAAACAATCTGCCAGCAACTCAGCAGTTTCAGCACAGAAGGTGTCATAATTTGCCACTTACAATGGAGACAAAGAATCCTCAGATCGTTACGAGTACAATAAGAGCCCTACTACACCATGGAGCCAGGATCATTCCGAAGGAAAGGAAAATAAATACTTAAAAGAAGAGAGTGTTTTGTCTTTTTTATCTTTTCCTATGCCCTAGCCAGCAGTAACATTCTGGAACGTCAAAAATATCCAAATACTTAGATACTCCAAAACCCCTGATTGAGAAGTACACATGCAGAGGGAATGGCTTGGGTTTTTTGGGAGTGCTCACAATATTTGTTCATTTTTAAATTGTGGTGATATTGTTACTATTGTTTCCGCTTTTCTAGGAAGCAAAAACAAAAAAGGAAAATATATTTGAATACAACTCCAGATATTTAAGAAGCAGGTATGATAACTACACCTCTTTGTTTTGTTTTGTTCTGTTTTGTTTTGTTTTGTTTTGTTTGTATTCACTGACACATGAAAAAATGCAGACAAGTGTTTTCTACCGAAAAGATCTGAGAACTCAGACGTTTAAAAAATGTTTTGATGAAAAATTTCTAAGCAGATGAAGAGGCTACACTGTTAGTAATATATTTAATACTTTCACATCTCCTTCCTAAAAAGATATTTTCTGTTCCAATCTGTATGCAGAAGTATGCATTGGAGAATGAAACGTTACTGCATGGTATATATAAAATAAATGAAATAGCATGTCCATATTTAATACATATTTGAAGGCACTTCAAGTGCAAATTCAGGCACCAGAGAGTGCACCTATATGGATAAACTACGAAGAGTCAAAAGACAGGCTGAAGCACTGGCACATAATCATCTATACTATTTAATTTTTATCATGCTTATGGCATAGGTCTGGCTTATGCTGCATGCACTCTCCCAGCCATTCCCTAAATAGGGACTCAAAGGCAAAAAAGGGTGTTCCCAGGCATCATCATGAGCCATACCACCCTGTTCTATGATGGGCACACAGGAGGAAGAACGTTTAGAGGTGAGCACTCAAAATGCAGCAGTTGATCCTGATCCTTTCTAATATCTATTTGCCATAGGGACAATATTTTTAAGTCCAGCCATGCCATGAAGAGCCAAGGATTGTGCCTCTTACAGGAATGAGACAACACTTGTCAGGAGGCAACATATATCAGTCCTGGTGTGAGGCTGAGACCCTACATATGCACAATGTCAGACGACAGCAAGACTGCCAGTCCCTAGACTGTCACAGCTGGAGGGTCACTATGAGTCCACTTTGCACTGTCCCCATGTGTAACCCGACCTGACCTGACCTCACAGAGCCCTTTCACTCACCATGTTTCTTTTTCCCTGTGCAGTGCTGCCAATCCTCCCAGGACCCCACCAGTAACTGCACTTGAGCTTGCACTCATTTAACATCATCTTATAGACAGTCCTCTTTCCTCCTGAAGGTTACTAATTTGTTCAGTGAGTGTAAACCCAAATCGTTAGCAAAGTTCAACATTGGCTTATTTCAGAAGGAAAAGCTGACTGATTTCAGGAGAAAGTTTCATTAAAATGAACATATTTGACTTTGTAGCCTTTTGCATTAGTTCAACCAATTTGTGTTCAAAAGACACTTGAAATGAAACCATAGTATTTTTTAAAGGGCTTATCAACAGGAGTACAAATATCAGCATCTGGTCCTGGGTAGGACTCTGGACAGCCCTGTGAGCTGGGATCAATGTTCAGGACATGACTGATCTGTAGAATGTTCAATTAGAGAAAAATTTTTAAACTTAATCATAAATGAACTCGGGAAAATTCATAAAGGCGGTTAATATTTCTACATCAGTAAAGTGGAAAATTTCAGTCTCTGTAGGGTGTCTCTAAGCCAAAACTCTCCAAAGTCTCTGAAGGAAAATCATTACAAGTGAAGAGCAGACTTTAAAATTAGAAGTTATATCCTAGTTCCCCACTCGTGGACTTTGTCTTGGAACATCTTTATAACGGTGGTCAAACACTGGAACAGAATTCTTAGAGAAGTGGTGGATGCCCTCTCTCTATAAGTGTGGACAATGCCCTTAAGAATGTGCTTTGACTTTTGGTCAAACCTGAAATGGTCGATGAGGTGGATTAGTAATTTGTTGTAGGTCCTTTCCAACTGAAATATTCCATTCTATTCTATTCTATTCTATTCTATTCTATTCTATTCTATTCTATTCTATTCTATTCTATTGTATATAACAACACCATAACATTTTTGTTCTTTCTTACAGTGGACAAAGTGCCTGTACTTGCACTTTTCACGAGTTCTCTTATCCTCTCTGATCTTGCTTCTCACTCCCAGCTCCAAAAGGAGACCACAATTCCTTTCTGATTGTTTCTGCTGTTGTTACTGTTAACATTTGTTTTCGTCAAACAATATCAAGGAATGTCTGGAAAATCAATGTTTAATAAGTTACAGTAATGTTTTCAATTTCCTGTCATCTGCTTTAATGTACATGTGTACCCTGTCATTTCTCATCATTTTCTAAATCCATCTTGTTATCAGCAAGGTATAACTTAATGTACAGCTAACTCTTTCCTAGGTGACCTTAAAGCATACACTACTGGGGATGCTTTGCAGAGGACTCATTCTTTCTTTGCAGTGAAGGTGACAGAGGGAACAGCTTGGAAGCTGCAGCACAAAACTTCAGCAAGGACTTTTACACTTAGGTACACATCCTTAGGGAAAAAAAAAATACTGTTTAGGCAGAAGAAATTCATTATGTCTGCAATGGTGTGATCACTTTGTACTGGAAGAGTATTTGCCTGCAAGAGTCCTTAAGGCTTAATCAGACAAGGTCTCATAGCATTGTCTGAGGATTTGACCCTTAACATTTATTTTGAGGATCTGACCTTTAATATTCATTACTGTTAGTTTGCTATACCTTCTTCTCTGCAGTGACGTAACTGATTGACAAAAATATATGACGAAATGAGGCTGTGATGATTTATTTCAGGGTTTCCACAAGCATTGCTTTGAGATGTTGCTCTATGTGATGAAACCTTGAGAAGGGAAACAAAAGTGGACGGTGAAAGACTGCATTGCTATGATGCAAAGACAAAGGAATAAGAGTAGCAGGAGGGAAAGCAAATAAAGAGGGATTTCACTGTCCTGAGGAGATTGATCCAGTCATCTGTATGCATCCAGACAGTTCAGTTAGTCCTGTTTGGATATTGTATGCTGTCAGTGCCCTCAGACCAGAGCGAGTTTGCTGTGGAGAGCAACCCTAAAAATGGAACAAGTGATGTAGGGCTTCAGACCTCCCGAACAAAAGTCCTTGGCTCAAGTCTCCACCGTTTGGATGTTTCATTGGCCAGTCACTGCAAGTCATTAAATCTCACCAGACCCAACAGCATGGCCTATAAAAAAGGATGGGGACACCTAAATGTGGTGCTGGCACTCAGCCCACAGCCTTGTTTTTCCAGTGATTCTGCTAGACACTTGTTACTCTTGGTCGTGCTTCTCTCCCATTCTTGTTCTTTTTAATGGCTTTAAATATAATTGCTGGAGCATGCAAATGTCTCCATACCCAGACGTGTTAAAGTCTTAGGTCAGCCTTTTTGCATGCATAAAACTCTCCAGACCCAGATTTAATGAAGACTTGGGAAATGGAAAAAGCAGAGAAGTAGTGAATCTGGGAACAAGGGCCAACCCACTCATCCCAATCCTGAAGACACCGAAAAGACTGTGAACTCCCACATAGATTTCTTCATTCAATTCATTACCAGTTGGTACTTAGAGATAACATTATGGAAGTTTTTGTTTCTCCACTTGGCTTTAATTGCCTTCCTTATTAGGATTTATCATTCTGATATGGCAAAATATTATTTCAATAGATGCTGCAACGTTATGCAAAAGAAGTTAAAAATTATTTCCCATAGAATATTATTAATGAATGTTTATGAGTTTCAATGCAAGCAATTTAAAGTGCTCAGAAGATACCTTTCTTGAGAGCTCAATTCAACACCATACACGTTTGGTTTAAAATAAACTAAGCTTCATGTTTGGGGTTTTCTTTCTTTTTTTTTCTTTCTTTTTTTCTTTCTTTTTTTCTTTTCCCCCTTCCCCTGGAATATATGAAACTGTTCTTCAAATGCTAACTAATCTAACCAATTTTGTATTGAAGCATGAATGCATTTTAATTCACTATTCAAACGGTTGTAGCAATGAATATTTCTGCATCCTTAGCAATATATTGAAAAAGAGCTTTTTGCTGCTTTTTAAAAAAAAAAAATAAAAAAAACAACTTCTGCAATTTCTTCATACTGTCTGATTAAAATCCAATTAATTACAAACACAATTAAACCTTTCTACAACAGTTTGCAGGAGAGGGTTGATGGAAGTAAAGTTGTCAATCAAAGATCCAATAGGGAGTAGTAACTTGTCATCTATGTAACTTTTAACCAGTAAAAATGTTAAGCTAAAATACTACATTAGCAGTGTATTGCTGTATGCAAGTTTATTAGGAAATATCTCACTTCTTTGATTGTTGTTCTGCTTATCATCAGATCAATACAATTTTGTTTATATGGCACCTTTCCTGACAAAGTCATCCCAAGGCATTTCACAACAATAAATGTACATATAATAAAAAGGCAGTTAAAAATACAATAAAAGGAAATTAAGCACTAATGTACAATCCAATCCCATTGTGAAGTCAGTGCTGCCAAAGAATAATTTGGTGGCACCCAAACTTTTTTTTTTTTAAATTCTTGTTTTATTGACATCCTGAAATTTTATAAAACCAATAAAATACCTAGACATAACAAATAGGGAACATACATAATATATATCAGGATTTCTCTCACTCCACACTGTCAATTGGTATAAATCAGCATTTTCTTGCTGACTTCTATAAAGCTGTAACAAATTATGATTGGATGCATTACATGTTGATTTAAACTTAAAACGCAAAATATATTTCATATCATTTGGGAGGTTTGAAGTTGATACTAGTTGCAGGCAGGTTACATCTTTGTTTCTTTGCTAGCATCACTGAAAGTTCCCTGGAGGGTAGATATGAAACTTCTTCTCCAAAGGGCAAAAAAGTAGGAGTAAAGTTCTCTTTCTTATCCAGGCTTTGAATAGATGTTGTGGCAGACAACCAAGCACCACACAGCCACTCGCTCGCTCCTCTGCTTGGGATGAAGAAGAGAAATTGAAGGGTAAAGGTATGAAAACTCATGACTTGTATTAAGAACAGTTTAAAAGCAAAACCCACATGTTCAAGGAAGAAAACAAAACAAAACAAAACAAAACAAGGAATGAATTCATCACTTCTCATAGGCAAGCAGGGGTTTATCCACCCCCAGGAGAGTTGGGTTTCCATCACACACAATAGTTACCTGGGAAGACAAACGCCATAACCCTGAACATCCCCTCTTCTCTCCAGGTTTTATTGTTGAGTATAATGTCATATGAAATGGGACATCTCTTTGGACAATTGGGATCAGCTATGCCTGGTGTGTCCCCACCCTGGGCACCTCCAATTTGGTCACTGGCAGAGCAGGGTAAGACACAGCATGCCTCGATGCTCTGTGAGCACCGCTCAGCAGCAGCTGAAACATGAGTGAGTTATCGTCCAAGAGAGTTTTTGACCTCAAGGTGTCTCAGGCTGGAATTTTGTCCACAATCTTTGCCTCTGGCTTGCTTTTACACAAAAATTTAACAGGGACAAATTCACCAAGACCCCTCACAGCCCCCACTCTGCTTTCATTCTTTATGCTGTCCTCAAACTCACTACTGTCCTCTGACACCTCTGAGATTGCTTACTCCCTGCACTTTTCATTTTGTTCCTACTTCACCTGTCTGCCTCTTTGGAGGATGGGACTACAGGAAAAGAAACATGTCTAAATCCAGTTCAACCCACAGAAAACCGTAACTCGTGTCATCTGCCCTGGGACTATCAGGAGTGGATGTCGCATGCCCCAGTTCAGTGAGGAGAAGAACCTACAAGATTTGATGGCTTCAATGCATTCTGGATGCTCTTTATACTAGTTACTGACAAGAAACTGGTGCATAGTCATGCATGTGCAGCCAGGCAGTTAGCCTAAGTTTGAGAAAATCTGAAAATCATAGCTTAAGAACTGTTTAAAAAAAGAAAAACAAACAAGCACAAAAAAACACCAAAAAATTTTGAATGTCTTTTTTAGCACATTCATGTACTTATCCTTGATTGAACTCAAGTGCACCTTAGTGGTAAGTATGCCTTTGAATAGTTTTGCTAGTACTAAAGCTTGTAAACACATATTTACTTTTTTTTTTCCCCCTAAATGGTTGGCCGAGGCCACTTGCGGTCCTATCTGAAACCAACAGAAGCCAAATGTGAGATTTGCTCTATCAGATTTCAGCCTTCAACATCTGATTTAGTCCTTGAGACACCCTGTGTAGTCAAAGGTGAAAAATAAGGCTTTATTTCTTTGTCTCAGAGAGCTGTTTTAGGGTGAGGTGAAGCTTATCTTTATGAGTTCCTGGTTTTTTTCCCAACTATAAAAGGAACCCATAAGACTATAAAGGGAATATAGTGCAACTCACTTCTATTTAGATGTTTACATTTAGTCACTATCTTCAACTCGTACTGTGTAAAGGTAGGGAGGAGTCACTAGCCAAAGAGAAAATGTTTTTTTATCCAGACATTCCTTTACTCCAACCCTGAGGCTGTCCCCCTCCCCCATGCTTTTTAAAAAAAAGGATGTCACTTTTCACTAGTGGCTAATTCAGTTGTGAGGCAAAGCGAATGACTGGGAAGGGTGTAATAATTACAGCACAATGTGATGATCCTCTAGTGTATTCCCTGAAGAAGTATGATCTCAGAGAATTTCTGCTAGGCCCTCTTCAAGTAATTACTGTCAATTCATGCTTATCTGCCAGCTCTCTCTCCAGGTTTTCTTTTCCTTGCCTTCCTTAGTGAAGATACTGGTTCTGACAAAAGAAGCCATTTGTCAAGGAGCTGGCATGCCAACTTTTCCCACCCATTCTTTGCTGAAATTATGCAAGAGATTACAGTCCAGCCTGAACCAATATGTACCTTATCACCTAAATAATAGAGCACATAATAATCAATGTCAAATGGACATTGGTGGTACAGATACAGCTATGCCATTCTCACAGCCACTTCTGGACATCTTCATTTGCAACATAGGAAATCACAGAGGGTTTTCAAACAGATCACCGAGGCTGATTCAGTAAGTGCAAATTCTGTAGCTGTAACAGTCCTAGAAGAGGAGTTTGAACACAGACTCTTCTCCTCAGGGGCCATACTGGAAGGGAGGAGTCTCTTCAAGGAATATCTCAAAAGATGAATATTGCCTACACATAAAAGAGCAATGGATACGTTTTCTTGGGCTTCCACAGTGATGAACTCAATTTCAGCTTGGTCTGGCACGGAGTGAAATTACAGCCTAAGCCTTGTTTACCCTCCCTGGGTTTAGACAGGGGACTTTTGACTTACAGTTTTTGTGCAAGCTTAGTTTAGGCAATAGCAAATTAAAATCCTCTAATGACTAAATCCAGGTGGATTCCTCCTCTAACCACTGCATTATTTAATTTTAAATTCTTGAATGGAAAATGGAATTGGCTCAAACTTCTTGTAAGAGCAGCAAAAGGGACTACTATTTAGAAGGTTTAACTGTCTAGTACTGCAAAGAGTAAATCTACAGGAATAAGGAAAAATCATCTGGTGTGTTAATGTGCTTTTGACAAAATCGCAATGGATGGTCTAACAACAATTTATTTGAACCAAAATTCCCATCCTTGTGTTTTAGACTACAGAGCAAACATGAAACTCTTCAGTTCTCTGAAAGTCTACATGATCTGAGATTCTGAGCATGAATTCTGTTTGTCTACAATTTCCAATTTCTGTGTGAGCATGCCCTAAGAACCAAGTGAACTTCAGAGTCCATCTGCCCTATTTTGGTAATCCTGCAGCTGTGATGGTGCAGGACATGAGACTGGATGTAAGACTGTCATGTCCCACTGCTAAGACATCTTCTCACATGTACCTACACCACTAGACAGGGTTGCATTTTGGCAACTAAATTGTTATTGTTCAAGAGATTGCTCCTCTTTCCTAAAGTTCAATATTCGCCTTCTACTGTGTGGTCAGCCTTCACCACATGGGGAAACAAAGTCAGTCCCCTTGAAGAAATAGGCAGTGTGGAATTCTCATCTTTTTCATGTTTTAAGCATACGTTTTAGTTTCCAGGTTATCTGTACAACATGTGAAGGGTAAAGTAAGAAGAAAATAGGAGAAAGGTAGAACTCTTTACCCTGACAATTTGAAGAGGGTGCTTTAGTTTTATCAGAGGCTAGCATTTGCCTCAGGATTTTGGCTTATTATGAGCTTGATTTAGCTGTCAACAAATTGATCCAAAACAACTGTCTTCAACATACTAGTTCCTTCAAGCTATGTAGTCTCTCTGGAGGATAGGTCCTTTTTCATTTGTGTCTTGTGGTTTGCTTCCCCCCCCACCTCTTTTTACCCCCAGCACTGTCAGTAGTTCACCCAATAACTTACTTGCTACCACATTTTTTAATTTCCTAGTATTTGGTGGCTGAAGAAATTCAGCAATGCCCTCTGAGGACTTGCACAAACATGTCACTTCTTTGCAAAACATCCCCTGATTTTGTCAGTTGCATGAGCTAATGCCAGTGAAACTCCAATGCTTTGGAAGAAAATCCAGGGGCACCTTGAGGGGTTTATTTTTTATTTTTTTTGTAAAGTTCAAGATGATTAATTATATGGGACTCAAGATATGTAAAAGTTATCCAAGTTTTCACCATTAATCACATAAATGAACAGAAAATAATTAGTTCGTAGTGACTTTCTGGCTTATTATAATCAGCCCAACTCAAATCGACTTAGCCCAGAGAGCCAAATATAGCAAGGAAAAAAGCTCGAGGCATTTTTTCGCTATGTGTTGCCTGTTATCACACAGTGAGGTTTCTGTTCAAATGATGTGCCTTATTAAGGCAGGCGAAACCCATTTAAACAATGTATCAGAAATGCAGACAAGCTGCAGAAAA
Source organism: Pachycephala philippinensis (assembly GCA_013397055.1). Lineage (NCBI taxonomy): Eukaryota > Metazoa > Chordata > Aves > Passeriformes > Pachycephala > Pachycephala philippinensis. Next base: position 3,732 of record VWZT01009454.1, on the reverse strand, counting down.
ATACATGTATAAAGGGTATATTTTTCTTGAAATTTATTGATGGCTAAGCCTGCTAAAACTTTAGAAAATGTGTTTTCTAAACCACTGACATTATGTTTTTCTAGTAATACAATTGGGTTTCTTTTTTTTATTTTTAATTTTGCCGTCACTCCTTTCTCCCCTCTTACTTCTCTTTGTAATGGACTTGAAGAATGGCAATTATTCCCTTTTATTTTACTGGCTTAAACCATGTGCTTATTAGAATAAATGTTATCATTACCCTTTTTATTTTATGATTAGTAATTTTTTATTTGATTGCCAATGCTTTTACTGTAGGCTTAAAGTCTTGAATATTACATGTGATTGAACAATAATAAAATGGAAAGACTTGGATATGATTCTTTTTTTCTTTTTCCTAATAAATACAACTTTAACTCTCAGAGAGCTATTCTAAAGGTAGGTACCCCACGTTAGGTTTAAATTGTTGTTTTTTCTGTCATCTGTGTGAATATAAAACCTCATGATCTTTGACATTTTCATTGTTTGCATGATATCATAAAAGTACAGAAACGTTGAATCATTAAGGCTGGAAAATACCTTTGAGATTATTGAGTTCAACCATTCCCCCACCACTGCCATGCTCACCACTAAACTATGTCCCAAGTGCCGCATCTAGACATGTTTTAAATCCCTCCAGGGATGCTGACTCCACTACTGTCCTGGGCAGCCTGTGTAAGGACTTGACCACCCTTTTGATGGAGAAGTTTTCCCAATATCCAATCTAAACCTCCCCTGGCACAGCCTGAGGCTGTTTTCACTTGTCCTGTCCCTTGTTCCCTGGAGCAGAGCCCGACCCAACCCTGGCTGCCCCCTCCTCTCAGGGAGCTGTGGAGAGAGAGAAGGTCCCCCCTGAGCCTCCTTTTCTCCTGCCTAGGCTCCTCAAGATCCCTCAGCAGGTCCTAATACGTTGTGAGGGTGTTCCAGGTCCTTCCCCAGCTCTGTTCCTTTCTCTGGACACACTCCAGCACCTCAATGTCTTCCTTGCAGTGAGGGGCCCAAAACTGAACACAGGATTCGAGGTGGCTGGGACTGTTGGTAAATGACAGAAAATGGCTGAGAACACTTCCGACAGTTCCCTCAGTCCCCTTGAGTGGATCCCATCTGGCCCCATAGACACACACACAAATCTTAATGCAGGATCAGGACACTTCCCATTTCCCCTTGGAATATGAGGGCTCTGTTCTGCTTCCCATCCCTGTTTTCCAGCTCAGGGTGCCTGGAGAACAACAGTTCTCACTATTAAGGGCTGAGGCAAAGAAGTCATTAAGTATCCCAGCCTTTTCTTTTTTTTTCTTTTCTTTCTGTGTTTACCCCCATCATCCAGTAAAGGATGGTGGAACAGCAAATTGTACTAAAGTCTGTATCTCAAAGTTTGGAAATCATGGTGACATCAGGCTGCTGAGACAGACATCCTGTCAGGTGAGTTTCATAGCCAGCACACTTAAACAAGTAAAGTGATAAACTTGTGAGTACATAGGAGGGTTGTCAGTGTCACATGTCACTAGAATTGTGATGTTGAGTCAGAAAAGAGGCATAATTGGGTAAAAACTCAGACAGGATCCCAGAATTTTCTGTGGCATCAATAATGGAGAGGCAAGGCTCATGAGATGTTTCTTCTGATAAATTTTTGCCCTGTAATTTCACACTGGTGATGCAGCAATCATTTCCTGTGTTTTGAATTTTTTTTTTTTTTAAAGTTTTGAAAAAAATTCCTCTGTTTTGAAAGCTGCTAGGAACTACAACATGCAACTAGGGCAATTTAAATTAAAAACTAAAAACTAAATTAAAGGTAACATAGCTCAAAGGCGGAGATGAAATCTGGTCACAGTCATTTTCTAACCTAAAGCAGCAAAGTCAGTGTATGCAGACTCCAGTCTCACAGAGTAACAGTATGGTGGAGGAAGAGAGGTGGTCAGAAGCTTCAACTTCATCCTCTACATAAAATTTTCAAATATGAACTTCGAAGCAATTATGTAACCCAGTATTATACTATTACAGAAACAAGCCTGTTAATAAGATTAGATAACTCAGCCTCCTTAAAGTTATCTCCCTTTGTTTGAGAAGTTCCTTAAAGCTATCTACCTTTGTTTAAAAAGCTCCCTTTTTCTTTTTCTTTTTTTTTTTTTTTTCCTTTCCAGTTTATTCCTGTACTGTGTAGAAGAGCTGTCAGTTGTTTCAGCATGGAGTTTAAAAAAGAGCATGGAGGTACCTGAAGACATTGAGATGAACAGGTAGCACCTGTGCAAGTACCCAAGAAATGTTGAAGACAGAATATTCAGTCTTCCCTGTCATGAATTTGATGCTTTCAGCCTCATACAGAGTTCAAATGGTTTCCTTAAAAAAATAAAATCAGTGCTCAATGCTTTTAAATCATCACTGTTAGAAAGATAAATGCCCAGTTTTTCCGTGGTCATCCAGAAAAAGAAAACATGCAACTTGTGTCCCTTTTGATTTGGATGAGATTTTCCCATTTCAAAGAGTTTGTTTCAGATTTCTGCACAACTTTTCTGATGAGAACAAATACACAAACACCCCAGGAACTGGAAATAACAGCCAAGTTACAGAACTCGGGAGCTCACATTATATGAACTCTCACTGATTACGTATTCCCATCAAGAAACATGCATAAGAGATCATCAAGACCTACATGCTTTTTTTTTTTTTTTTTTTTTTTTTTTTTTTTTTTTTATCTTCTCTCTTAATTCTCTGGTAAAGTATGTTCCAATGATTACAGAGCCCTACCCCAGCCAAGAATGGTTTCCTAAAACAGGTAAGTGTAACCACTTCTGAGAGAGACATTCTAATCTGAAATCTATAATTTAGTTCACTCCTCGGAATATGTCATGACATCTCAGAAATTTTTTAACTCTCTGGGTGAGGGACCAGACTGAAAATTACAGAATTGTAAGATTGTGAAGATTCTGTGCTCTGATACCAACCCATGGAACCTTGGCTTCATCATTTTGCCCTCCTGTTTTTGCACCCCTATTTTGTGTGTTCAGACTAAACTCTTCTTGGTAATGCCATTCTGTTATTACATTTGCACAATCCCTAATACAAAAGCAACTGGAAAACAGCTGGAGCCTCTAGCCACCAGTACTGTAAATAATAATACATTTCTTTTCTCTAAACAGCAATGCACATACATCAAATAGGGTCAGAACATAAAGATTTGTAATAAAATAATAATAAAAAAAATTGCAATACGGTTGCTAATAAAACATCCCTTCAAGTTTTCTTTTTCATAGTCCATGTGTGTGTGTCTTGGTGAATGTGTGTGTGTGTCTGCAACATAACAGCCAAATTAGATTTTGCATATTATATCAAAACAAATGCAATCACAGTAACCATTTATTTCTTGGCATTTTNTCTTCTTTTTTCTTTTTTTTTTTTTTTTTTTTTTTTTTTTTTATGAACTTTCCCTGAGGACACTCTTACAATTGAGCATTTATTTATTATAAGTAACAAAAGGAATTTTGATTGTTCCAGCAAAGAAATACACTTTGATAAGCACACAGTACCACAGATGAAAATAACAACACAAGTAAGTAATTATAAACTTTGGCATTTAAGGAAGAAATTCTCTACTGATGTATCTCTGTAGAACTTAATGAAGTTCTGGTAGAGAATTGGGACCTTGGAAAAAGGAAATTCCTGAACATATGACCATATTTCCCCATTTGTCTAGAAGAA
>VWZT01009452.1:0-14682 GCA_013397055.1 Pachycephala philippinensis | reverse complement strand
CCTGAGGCCGTTCCCTCTCCTCCTGTCCCTGTTCCCTGGGAGCAGATCCCAAATCCCCCCGGCTGCCCCCTCCTGTCAGGGAGCTGTGCAGAGCCACAAGGTCCCCCCTGAGCCTCCTTTTCCCCAGGCTCCCTGAGCTGCTCCTCGCAGGAATCCCTCCCCAGCCCCCGCAGGCTCTGGAGGGTCTTTCTCGGCTTTACTTTCTGGATCCTTTCCAATTCCCGACGAGGACGGAGCCCCGCGGGGGCCCCGCGCTCCTCCCGCCGCTCGGGAGAGGCTCCTTCGGAGCGCGGCTCCAGCTGTTGCATCCCAATGAGGGCGGAGAAAGGGAGCGAGGGACCCTCGGGGCAGCGCAGCCCCGCGCCTTTGGGGCTCCCGAAGGACTCGCGGAGCTCTCTGCTCGCAGGAAATGCCGGCAGAGCCCGAGCCAGCGCTGCCAGCGGCGGGGAATCATCGCCCTGGCAACGCCATCCGCTCCCGCCGGGAATGAGATAAGGCAGGAGCCGGGCTGGAGGAGGAGAGACCCAATTGTGCCAAGCGCCGAGCAAAATCCCGCTGGTTTCAGCGGCAGAGCCGGGGAAGGTGGGAAGAGAGTCGGGGCTGAGCTTCCATGCTCTCCACAAAACCTTTTCTCTTTTCATGCTTTGTCGAACCCATTCTGCTCGCTCCCCCCCCTTTTTTTTTTTCTTTTTATGATGCAAATCCTTTTGTTTCTGTTCGGCTGAATGGGATAAGAACCTGAAACCCGCCGGTTTTTAAAGGCGTGTGGTGCTGGATGCAGGAGACAAGCAGAGGAGGATGAAGAGAGATTCCCTTTCACATTTTGCACAATAAGTAGAAGATAACCAGTGACTGTGCACTTCGGCTGAATAGTTTTAGTCAACTGCTCAATAACTCTGGTTATTGCCCTGATAAATCACTGAAAGGTTTGGAACACCCTGATCAGTCACGGTGCAGAGAACACGGAAATGAAGGGGAAATATCAGTGTTAAATAAACCTCTGTGTCCTGACTCATTGGGCATCAAATTTGAATGCCTGCAAGAGTCACGGAATCCCAGAATGGTTTGGGTGGGAAGGGATCCTAAAGCTCATCCCATCCCACCCCTGCCATGGCAGGGACACCTTCCACTGTCCCAGGCTGCTCCAAGCCCCGTCCAGCCTGGCCTTGGGCACTGCCAGGGATCCAGGGGCAGCCACAGCTTCTCTGGGCACCCTGTGCCAGGGCCTCCCCACCCTCCCAGGGAAAAATTCCTTCCCAACATCCCATCCAGCCATGCCCTCTGTGGGTTTGAATCCATTCCTCCTTGCCCTGTCACTCCAGGCCCTTGCAAGAGTCTCTCCCCATCTTTTTTGTGGTCTCCTTCAGGTCCTGGAAGGCTGAATTTAGGTCACCCTGATTAGCTCAACCCTGAGTCCTGTGGGTCATGCATTACCTGCAGAATCCTGGTGGTTTCTGGTAATTTTGTGCCTTCAGCACCTTCTCTGGCTGCCACTGGGGAGTGAAACGTTGGAATCAAATCTCCAGAGCAGAGCTCTGGCCGAGTTTAATGAACTTGTGTGTTCCAGTCCCCCCTTCCTCCTGTGACTGGAACAGCCGAGCCTGTCCCTGGCCAGCCTGGGGATGGGATGGGACAGTCCCTGTTGCACTTGGGTTGGTTTTGTCTTTGTCCAGAGCAGAGCTGGAGCCGGATTTTAGTGTTAACTCTGGTTGTGTTGGAGGAGACACACGAGGTGCTCCAAGGCGTGGAAAGCACAAACATTGTGACATCCCAGAGCAGCTGGTGCTGCTCCAACCCCTGGAAGTGCCCAAGGCCGGGTTGGATGGGGTTTGGAGCAACCTGGGATAGTGGGAGCTGTCCCTGCCCAGGGCAGGGGGTGGAACTGGATGATTTTTAAGGTCCCTTCCAACCCTAATCATCGTTCCGTGATCCTCAGTGCCAAGGAATGCCACACTGGCCTCATTCGTTTTCCAGGGTCATCACCCACCTCTTCGTAAAGCCTGGGCTGAAACCTCCTGGTTCCTTGCAGACGAGACCTGAAGCTCGTTCGGAGACACCTGGAGCACCTCTGCAAGTTGTTCTTTGCCGCACGGAGCTCTCAAGGAGAGCAGAGAGCGGCGTTCAGGCTGGAATCTGTTGCTGGGGAAACACAGCCCGGGGCTACTTGGCCTTTTCTAAAGCCGTGGCTTTGTGCCGAGCGATGTTGTTCTGGGTGCTGTTGATGGGCAGCTGCAGAAAAACAAGCCCCAGAAGCCAAATCCCCGCGCTGGAGGAGGGACTGCTGTGTCCCGCACAGGGCGGGATGGACAAAAACATTCCTGGAGAATTCAGTTTTCACCAGGGGTCCAGGAACGCTTCTGAGTTCCAAACCCTGGAGTCAGATTGCTTCTCTTTCTGCCCGTGTAATGTCCTTTTCCCCCACTTAGATTCAACTTAATGAATATCCGTTCATGCCAGATTATACTAAATTATACCAAATTATACCAAATTATAATGCAGTGTGGGTTACTGAACGTTTTGGGATGGGCTAAGGCTTAAGTAAAAGGGTTATCATGGAATCGTGGAGTGGTTTGTGGTGGAAGGGATCTTAAAAATCATCCCATTCCACCCCCTGCCATGGCAGGGACACCTCCCACTGTCCCAGGCTGCTCCAAGCTCCGTCCAGCCTGGCCTTGGGCACTGCCAGGGATCCAGGGGCAGCCACAGCTTCTCTGGGCACCCTGTGCCAGGGCCTCCCCACCCTCTCAGGGAGGAATCCCTTCCCAAAATCCAAACTAAATCCCCCCTCTGTCAGTGTGAAGCCATTCCCCTCGTCCTGTCACTCCAGGCCTTTAGAAATAGTCTCTCTCCATCTTCCTTGTTGGCTCCTTCAGGTGCTGGATGGCCACAACTGGGTCACCCTGAATCCTTCTCTTCTCCAGACTTGCTTTAATTTAATCCTTCATTTGCCAGGCTTCTGTTGCCTTTCTTTACTCCACTGAGATTTATTCCGTGTGCGCTTTTCCTGTGAATTAAATGCACATTTTCAGCAGAAATGCATATTTATAGAAACAAATCCTCAGAGCGTTCAATCGCGTTCGTGTTGCCCATGGTCAAACACGGCACAGGCAAGAAAATTAAAGTGATTTAATTTTTATTTGCACGCTCAATGTGCGTTAACAAATTCAACATACAAGGTAGCATTACAGAATGTAGGTTAGCTTATAGCATTATGCAGTTTCACACAGGTTGAGTTAGGTTTTTTGCCTTTTTTCTTTTTTTTTTTTCCACACAAAGTTGTAACTGTCCAAGTTCATTTTACAATAGAAGACACAAGGTAAAGAATAACCACACCTGGGAGATTTTACAGTGAGTCCGCTGTCACTTACTGTCTATTTTATGTTTTAAAAAATATATATCTGCACATCTTCAGTTTCCTATTATTCCAGAAGAGTGTTGGAGCTACTCCTACCTGCCCGATAGCCTAAGTCTATTTACCCTGAGCATGTTTCCTTGACAAGAAATTCATCTTTCCTTTGCAACTAAAGGAATCTTAAGATCATCTAGGCTTAGTCATGCTTTTCACACCGAAGGGAGAAGGGGATTTTGTTGCTGCTGTTAGTCCTGGTCGGATCTTTGGGGCGGTGCTCAAAGCATGTTCCGAGGAAAAGTCGTGACAGCTGCTGAAATTGCAGCAACGCAATTGCTTAGTGCAAAAACTAGGATTGCAAGAGATCTACAGCAATTTCCAAGGGGGAACTCGTTCTCTGCGCTGTGGCTCTGAGCCACCGAGAGCTCGAGCTGGAAAGCGTTTAAGACACTGATAAAATCTACTACAACCTCAGGCAGAAATCCTGGCCGTGGGGATGGGGAACGGGGGAGCAAAGTCCACGCTTGTGTCTGCTGAGAAATGGAGCTGCAGCCTCAAGGAGCCACTGCCTGGGAGGGAGGGAGGGCCGGTGAGTAAGTGGCTGTGAGTGAGAAAAATCAGCTTTCCAAAAATAATGCCTCAGGAAGAGATGCCAAAGTGGTGGCAGCTCACAAAGTGCTGCCTGTTCACACAGAGCTGCTGCTTCCCTGGTGCCTCGTGGGGAGCCAGGAGAGCCTCGCTCAGTTATTCTCATTTCAGGAGAGAGAAGGTGAAAAGGATCATTTTTCCAACAGGGATCTAAAATTCAGCAGTCAAGTCCTGTAAGTAGGTAAACGAACTTAATTTTTTAAAAATGATAATCTGTTATTTGCATTCCTATTTGCATCCCACAGGGCTCAGAGCAGAGTGGCTGCCTGGGAGCAACGAGAGGTTTCCTGAAAACCTGGGGCTGTCAAGGAGCCTCTTTGCAAACCCAATTCTGCTTCTGTATTTCCACTGGAGAGCCCAGGAACAATTTTAGCTATAATTATTTCTGCTCAATTCACCAACACTGGTTACCATGAATTAATTTCTGCCAGTTATCATCCTTATCTGTGCCCTGGCTGGGCTGAATACCCAAATCCAGTTCCGTGCCAGGATGCTCTGGTTGCATCCAAAGGCAGCTCCGGGGCCGTGTGAGCACCACCAGGTCTCAGGCAGCTGCTGCCAAACTTCATGAACTTCTGTTCCAAATTCCTGACTCTGCAGGGTTAAAAGAGCCTGAGGTGCTCAAGGTCCCTCTGGTCAGGGCCCTCTCTCCCCTTGCAGGTGGTTCCCTGACTCAGGGGTCAGCCAGGATTTCAGGATTCCCCCAAGCTGCCTTGAAACTCCGGGTCTGGCCCATTTTTAGTGCCAGGCTTTGCCCTGTGCCTACTCCTCTTTGGGAGCTCTTAAGTGACTGCAGGGTCAGGTCTGATGCAAATCGACTCCAGCAGGGATGAAGGGAAGCTTTGTGACGTTTTCATGCACAAGCTCTGCCTCCAAGACCTTTCCCTGCCTCAGCTTTGTTTTGCTGTTGAACAGAACTCATCAGCCAGGTGGAATTTGGCATTTCATGTTTCAGAGTTTCCTCACCAATCAATGTTTGGGTTTTCTTGGGCCCTTCATGCACAGACAGGACTAAATAAAATGAAACTGAGCAGGATTTCTCCAGTTCCTACAGTCTGTGAGGTCCTGCCTGCGACTCCCACGTGGCAAAAGCAATGGGATCTGTTTGTTGGGGTGTGGATTTCAGAGTCAAGTCTTGGATGCTGTGACCTCACAGCTCCCCAAGCCCATCCCAACGACAAGGATTTCGGTGCCTGACACAGAATTGTTTCTTCTCTGGAGGCCAGTGCCATTTTCCCTGTATTTTCCTTTTGTGCCAGTGCAGAATTCTAACCCAGCTCTACACGGAAACGCGGTTGGGACTCCCAAACCAGCACAGAACAGAACTGCAAGAACCAATGGGCAGGCAAAACTAACAAGAAACTAGAGGTTAAACAGCAGAATTCAGAAACTTTGGGAGAAGCCTAATAAAGACAGGCCAATCTTGGTGAATACCAGCAAAGACAGCTCGGCACAAACACAACTTCCATAGTGACAGATAATTGTATTAAAACCTGCAACTTGATATTGGCAGTTATACTAATTTCAGTTTGTAGTAGGCATGCAATAGCGTGATTACACTGTTATATATATTCGTGGTACCTTTTTTTTTTATTTATTCCTTTATTCCCCATAGTTTTTTTTTTTTTCCTTTTAACGCTCCTTAGAATTTTAGTGCCCTGCGAGAAAAAAATCACATCACTAAGAGAAACCAACCAGCTGCTGCTTCTCAACAGAAAGTTTAGTCCTACAGCTAAAACAAGGTTGAAGTCTGTCCTAGGGGGGGGCCTGCGCTCAGTACTCGCTCAGGCTGTGCCACTTGGCCACGGCTTTCCTGGGGCTGTCGCACACCTCGCGCCAGTGCTCGGCGCCCGCCGCGCTGCCGCTGTGCGCGCCCAGGATCAGCCGCCCCACCACCTCGTTCTTGGTGGTGCGGTCGAAGTCGATCACCAGGAACTCGATGCTGATGTCGGGCAGCAGATCCACGGGGATGTCGTAGATGAAGGACTCGTTGAAGACGGGGTTCAAAGTGCACTTCTTGACGTGGGTCTTCTTCTTGGCGATGCGCTTGCGCCCGTAGTAAACGTTCACCTTGACGTAGGGGTCTGCTGGGGGGAGAGGGAGCAGCCAATAACACAGCCCAGGACAGCTCCAGCACGTGTGAGGCACAGGCACGGACTGCCTTGGGCTGGGAGGGACTGAAAAATCCCATTCCACCCCCTGCCATGGGCAGGGACACCTTCCACTGTCCCAGGTGGCTCCAGCCTGGCCTTGGGCACTGCCAGGGATGGGGCAGCCACAGCTGCTCTGGGCAGCCCACCTCCCCAAAACCCCATCCAGCCCTGCCCTCTGGCAGTTTGCAGCCCTTCTCCCTTGCCCTGCGGCTCCAGGCCCTCATGAACAATCCCTCTCCCTGTTGGCTCCTTCCAGCTCTGGAAGGCCACGGTAAGGTCACCCCAAATCCCTCTCTTCCCCAGACTGACCACCCCACCCTCGTTCAGGGCACAGCCCAGCGAAGGGTCGAGGCAGTTTCAATAATTTGCAGATGGCAAACGCTGCCAGTGGAAGGTGCTGGGAAAGAAGAAAGTTTAAAACAAAGCCTTCCTTTTCCCCCCAGCCTCCCCCAGCCCTCGGGCAGCTGCTCTTTATGCAGACACTGCTGCAGGATTACAATCGAGATACCAGGCACTGAGAGCTTTTTTTTTCATGCCACACAAGTTTGGAAGCTGGAAGGCCCTTGCCCAGCTGGCACTGCCTCTTTTTCACCTTTTTTTTACCCAGCTGAACTGGGCTTATGCATAATACAAAGATCATATAAAAATAAACAGTGTTAGTCACAAGATTCTGCAGGTGGAACATCACTGAAAAATTTATCCTGTGGTTGGAGACTACACATACACAGCTTTTTCTTTTTTTTTTTTTTAAGAAAGAGTAAAATGTAGGGCCTACAATAATTAAACCTGGTCTGCATTTATCTGAATTCCCTCTGACATGGCCGGGAGAAAGCTGCAAAACCAGGGCTACGTTTGCTCTCAGTCAGGCTGTTACTGAATCTCGAGTTGATTCCAACCATTTCCCCATAATCCTGAAGGAAACTTTGCTAAGGGGATTCAGGAGTCTGAGAATCTGTGAAACAGGGAAGCCAGAACAGCTGCTCCTCTCCTCTCTTCAAACAGCACAAGAACAAACCCAGCAAAAACAACAAAAATGTAAAAATCCAAAACATCAAGCCAGAATTGTCTCTAATTCCTCCTCTCCGTTCTGAGTCTGTCACTGCTCCTTGTCACACTTGTCCCCCTCCTCTCCCAGGGGCAGGGCCTGAGGCAGCCATGGAAACAGAGCTGCTCAGGACCAGGAATCACAGAATTATGGAATCACAGAATCATGGAATCACTGAGGTTGGAAAAGCCCTCCCAGCCCATCGAGTCCCAGCTGTGCCCAATCCCCACCTCGTCCCCAGCCCAGAGCACTCAGTGCCACCTCGAACCCTTCCTTGGACACCTCCAGGGATGGGGACTCCAAACCTCCCTGGGCAGTTCCAAGGCCTGAGCACCCTTTCCATGAGGAAATTCCTGCTGATGTCCACCCTGAGCCTCCCCTGGCCCAGCCTGAGGCCGTTCCCTCTCCTCCTGTTCCTGTTCCCTGGGAGCAGAGCCCGACCCCCCCAGCTGCCCCCTCCTGTCAGGGAGCTGTGCAGAGCCACAAGGTCCCCCCTGAGCCTCCTTTGCTCCAGGCTGAGCCCCTTCCCCAGCTCCCTCAGGAATTCCCCAGCCCCTTCCCAGCTCCCTCGGGAATTCTCCAGCCCTTTCCCAGCTCCATTCCCTTCCCTGGACACACTCCAGCCCCTCACGGTCTTTCTTGAAATGAGGAGCCCAAAACTGACCCCAGATTTGAGGTCCCTCAGAGGTGCCAGCACAGGGGATGGGCACTGCCCTGGTCCTGTGCCCACACTGACGTCCAGCCCAGGCGCCATCAGCCTCTCGCCCACCTGGGCACACCTGGGCTCATGTCCAGCCCCTGCTGCCCAGGGTCATTCCCAGTTTTCCTCACACCTCTGTCCTCGACCTGTGGATCCCACGGATCCCGTGGATCCCATGGATCCAGGCAGTTCTGGACCAACCACGGAGAGCTGCTGCCCCCACAAAGCCCTGCCTGCACAAACCAACCAGGGAAGGAGCCAGCAGGAAGGATTTGGGTTGGTTTGCCCAACCTTCTGCAATTGAGTGACAGAGCACTCGGAGCATCCATCACCCTCAGGAAGAATTTGAGGAAAAATGTGCAAACAGCCAAAATCTTCAGCTAGAACAAGGGAAAAGCCCTGCGAGTGAACTTGGGGGTTTATTTTCTCCCCACACGTGCAGAGCTAGAGAAAATAGCTTCTACCTGAGAGGCCGGTGATGTCCATCTTTGGCAAATGCCTGGCTTTCAGCACCACCACGGTCATTCTCTGTGCCACGGGCTGGTAGGACAGGGACACCTGCAGCTCCCCTCTGCTGATGCACTTCTGCCAGGGGGAAATGCAGAGAGCTCGTCAGGACAAGGTGGTCTCAGAGACAGGGACAATTTCTGGAGGTCACCAGAATTCCCTTTCCTTGTGCTAAATGCCTTAAAAAGTGGGAAAACGAGGCACAGGCCGTTCTTGGTGCCTCAGGTGCAGAAGGGAACCCACCCCGTGCTCACCCCACAGCTGTGAGCATCCCCACAGCCTGGAATTCTGCATGTCCAGCACAGCAAACCTAGTGGGACCTTCTGAGAGAGCAGTGGCCACGGCTGCCGGGGGGATCTGTGACTGAAGGGCTCTGAGGGGTTTAGGAGCTCAAATTCCACAGGTTTTTGGGGGAGCTTCAGTAGCTGAGCCCCTCAGGCTCTTCAGGAGTGTCCTGACAGTCTCACCATCAGTTCAGGCTGCAAAGCTACAGGATGAAGATTAAAAGAAGATAAAACCAGAGCTGGTTTTATCTCGGATCTTGGTTAAACCTGGGGTGCATCCTTTCAAAGAGTAACATTACATTCACATAACATTCAGATAATTAGTTTTGGTTTCCAGATGGTGTTTGTTAACTTGCACTGAGCTGGCACTAATTGAGATGGAGCTGATTTGCTGTCAAGGTGAACAGCACCAGCCAGGGCTGGGAACTCAGTCACAGAGCTGCTGAAACTTTGGGCTCTCTCCCAAAATTCCAAAGCTCCTCCTGCCCCATCAGGGACTGCGATCTGGCAGAGCAAAGGGTCGGCGAGGCCCCAAGGAAGGGATTTTTCTCCTGTCAGAGCAGTGGAGCACAACAGCAAATGCCCCATTCCGTGCTCTGAGGTGAAGTTCTGCCAATGCTCCTGCTCAGCTTAGCAGGAAAAATGCAGAGAGTGAACTTCAGCCTGGAAAATCTTCATTTTAATTGGGTGGTTTCTTTTGATTTGAGTGGTTTCTGTGTGTTTAACACAAGTTTTTCAAATGCATGGAATCACAGAATCATAAATATCCTGATTTGGGACTCACAAGGACCATGGAAGTCCAGCTGCTGGGAACTTACTGCTCCTGCAAAATTTGGGGAGGAGAATAAATATTTGAGCAAGTTCCTGGCCCTGGAAGGGAAATGTTTGGAACTTTGGCTCCTTGGATACACAAGAATACAACAGCCAGAGAGAGATTTTTTATGGGGTGAGGATGTTACTAAGAGTTTTGGGGTTCTTCTGGTCTTAAGGTGTCCCTGTCCATGGCAGGGGGTTGGAATGAGATGATCTTTAAGGTCCCTTCCAACCCAAATCATTCTGGGATTCTGGGATTCTGCTTCAAAGTAATTTTCAGCCTGTGATTGTCAGGTAGAAATGATTGGGAATGTTCACCAGGATGCGATGTAGGCCTGGCTTGGGTCCCTGGGTCATTAGTGGGTGTTAAATGCAGTTCTGGATCCCAGATTTTGAAGCCTCCTGACAAACTTTGTTCGGTTTTGACTCTATGGAATGATGCAGATTTGCACATCTGGCACCAAGGTAAATCAATTTTTGATTACTAATAAATGTTAAATAATTGGCATCCTTGATTAAAATTATTTATATTTATTTTTTCCCTCTATTTTTAATCTATTCCTTCTAAGACATTCAGTCAATGCACTGCAAAAAAAAAATAAAAGACCCTGAACCAGGCACTTGTTTTATCATAAAAAGCATCCCAAGAACCAAAGAGCAGCCAAGTAATTACCAGAACTCTTGTTTTGTTGGGGTCATTGACACAGAATCTCCTTTAAATAATACTAAAAAGACAAAAAAGCAGCTAAACACCGCATGAAGTAGAAACATTTCAAGGTAAATAGTGCCACTCTAGGACATCAGGAAGGATTTTATAGAGCCCAGCAACGATTTCCAAGATGTTGCAGCAATAAGTGAGCCCAAATGCCGTCTGCTATTGAACCTGGGAGATGGGCAGCAGAAATCAACTGAGCAAGAGGATTAAAATCTTAAGTGCCTCCTCCTCTCCCTCCTCCTCCTCCCTGAGCACACAAACATCTGCTCCAGAGTGCTCATCCTTCTGTTTACAACACCAGGCACTGAGAGTGGGATTCATCTCACTGGGATTCATTTCACCCACATTTTGGATGTCTTCATTTCGTTCCCAATCCCAATCCAGGGTGGGATTCCTGGGAGCTGATTTCTGCTCCAGGACAAGGGGAATCCCACCAGGCTTCGCTGACACATTTACAGCAACAATTCAGTTGTAAATAATTCCAAGTAGAGGGGTCTAAACCGGTCAGATCAGACAAATCTCCCTTTCTAAGTGAGGTTTGCAGATGGATGTCCTGTTACCACATCAGCTTTTATTTGGAGATGGGAATTTGCCTTTTTCTTGGCACCATCCATCATAACATTCACCATTCCTGTGCCTCAGGAGTGACAAACCCTTACCCAATTGCCATCACCACGCAGCAGAGAAGTACCCAGCTAAAACCACAGCCACATCACACCAAAAACGTGCATCTGGGCAAAACCAGGCCTCGGGGCTGAGGATTTGCATTACTCCTGGTGCTTAAACCATGGATCAAAACAACTGGGATCAAACACGGGGGCAGAGTCACACGTGAATGCCTTACCTGTATGTTCCTTTTGAGGATCTCCCTGGTCAGCTGGACCTTCCCGGTGCTCGGATCCACCCCAGCAAGGGGCACCATCACCTCCCCAATCACGTCATCCCGGGAGAAGCGGTCGAAGCTCAGCACGAGGAAGTGCAGCACCAGGTCCTGGAGCTGGCTGTAGGGGATCCCGTAGAAGGTGAAGGTCTCGTCGAAGACGGGCTCCAAGGTCTTGCGGAGCACGCGGGTCTTGACACGGTGCCTCTTGTCGGGCAGGATGGTCATCTTGATGTAGGGGTCGGAGCTCTGCGTGTGCTCGTCCATCACGGGCAGCCCGTGCGCCTCCTGGATGGTGACCACCAGCGCCTTTTTGGGGAAGTTGTAGTCCACTGAGAAAGTCAGGTCTCCCAGCATGACGTCGTCGCCCGGGGAAGAGGGGGAGGAGGTTTTGCTGCCTCCCGGGGTGAGGCTTTGATCTGGGCTCAGTTCGTCTCCGTAATCGACTTTGATGGGGAGCTGGTCGAGGCGCGGGGCTGCGCCCGGCGCGTCCGGAGCCTTGGTGGGGCCCGCCAGGCCAGACTCAGCAGCATCCACCAGGAGATTGCCCCCGGGCGCCTCCTTGGCCGTGCCGCTCTTGTCTCTCCGGATCCGGTTGATTTTCTTCTTGTTGCTCAAGGTCTCCGGGTAGATGCTGATGCCTTTCAGCATGTGAATGAATTTGTACGGGGGGGTTTTGTGCTTCTTTTCTGCTTGCTGGTGACAGCATGTCCACACAAAGACTGTGACTGAGACAGAAACCACCAGGACGGTGGCTCCAATGAGTCCTGCCACCACGGGAGACACATCTGTGGGGAGACAAGGCAGTGAGGCCCCAGGTGTGCAGATCTACACAGTCCTGTCGTGCTCTTAATCCTGGGATCTGCCTAGCAGAGCTTCCCCAGACACCACTTCTATTTCTGAATTTATTTCTCACACTCCTAAGGCGTGCCTGACCTGTGTTCCATGTGCTAAGGATCTCAAACTGTTGATTGCCTTATCTTGCCAAAGCCAGCTCCTGCATCACCAGCATCTCCATAGGAACGCGGGCTCTTGATGTGCAGGAAGCATTGCCTTTTATTTTTTTAATGCCCTGTTCAGAAACGTTACACAATTCTACTTTCACAACAGGGAGGGAGTAATAAATGTGGCCGTAATGCTGGATCTGACAGATCCTTTATTAACAATTTTTAAAATATCACTTTGCCCTGAAATGGTCGTTTTGCCCTGGCCCTTGTGGCCGAGGCGAAGGGAAAACATGAAATCTCCCACGGAAATCCCGTGTCCAAACCAACAGACAGAAAATCCTGAGCTTGGATTTAGGGATTATCTGCTATTTTCTACATTTTATGCCAACTGTGTTAATCAGTAATGGCAAGGCAGAATGAAAAAAACCAAAAAACCATTTTGATCTGGTTATTTGCTAATGGATGACTTTGGAGAAGTTTTACCAAGGCACAGAATGAAACCAGCGGTGCTGAGCTCCCCAGGACACTGCACTGACATCCTGCAGAGATCCCGAGAGCACTGAAAGGCTGGAGTGGATGGAGGGTGGAGGGTGGAGAGCAGATGGAAGAGAAGGAGATGCAAAAAGAGCTGGGATTGTTCAATCCTCAAAGGGGAGGAAAAGGAGGGGATTTTTTGCTGTCTTCAGTTTCTTGGTGGAAGGTTTTAAGAAAGGTAGAGCCAGGCTTTTCATGTAACTTATTTCTGTATTCCTGGTTTTAAAGCCTTTTTTTTTTTAGTTTTTGGAAGCCAGCAAACAACAACAAAAAAGCCCTCTAACCCCATGTCTCTTCCTTTTACAAATTGTACAAACCACTCTTTTACCAAAACCCATCGTCATGGCAATCATGGCAGTACCCCAATGAGACAGCTGGTTAAAAAAAGGTAAACCTGTCTCATTTTCCTCTTCATTCTGTACCACAAACAGGAGGAAATAATCTTCTAGCCTCACCCTTCAAGCTACAGAGAGCACCACGAGTTTGGATTTTCTCTGTTCTTCCCACATCACCATTTACTGAGGTTAACAGGCTGTAAACTGAGCACCTGACAGACTCAGGGAAAATTATTTTGCCTTCTCCCAAAACTGGAAAAACCACTTTTGGTTAGACAGAAGGCTTTCTGACCTGCAGCTGGAATCCTTGTCAGTGGTGACTGATTCCACAGAGAAACCTGTCCCAGGTCTCACTGCAGAGCCTGGGATTGAATTAACTAAAGCAAGAAGAATTCATAATATTGACAAAACACCTCCCCAAAAACCCAACTTCAGCTTGTTATTAAAGGTTCCCTCTTCGACATGAGGCAAATGGTCTTTAACAGCTCATTTGGAGACAACTCAGCTTAAAAACCTTTGGTGGATACATAAGAAAAATTCTGAAACTCCATTCTTATTCTTATTCTTATTCTTATTCTTATTCTTATTCTTATTCTTATTCTTATTCTTATTCTTATTCTTATTTTCTTATTCTTATTCTTATTCTTATTCTTATTCTTCTTACTCTTATTCTTATTTCTTATTTCTTATTTCTTATTTCTTATTTCTTATTTCTTATTTCTTATTTCTTATTTCTTATTTCTTATTTCTTATTCCTCATTCTTATTCTTGCTTCTTAGTGTGTGTTTTGTTCCTGTTGTGTCCCCATAGAATCAGCTCTTGTACCTTCATTTCCTGCACCTCTGATGGGACAATTTCAGCAGCAGCACCCGAGAGTCACACCAGAAAGCAGCAAATAAATCTTTTCTCCCACTGAATTATCGCAACTCTAAATATCATTTCAACTCTAAATATTATTTCAAGTCTTACATTTGGCTCCTGTGATGTTCTGTGGCAAAGAGCTCCTCAGCCTCATGACGTGGCTTGAGGTTTGCTGTGTCCCACCTCATCTCATCCAGTGCCTGCTCATGCCTGAGTTGCTCACAATCCCCCTTGTCCTGCCTGAAGGTTCCTATTTATGTAATCATTCCATAAATCCATTAGTCCCGTCTCCATAATTCCCTACACTTGGAAATTACGCTGACCTAAAGCTGCCTAAACCCAATTTTAGTGAAGCTTTTGGAGCTTTCAGAGCACTCCCCACGCCCAATGTCCATCTGAAATGGCAGCACAGTCTGACACCTCCCTCCAACAGAGCAGAACTTTGCTTTTTTACCCAAACTTTGTGGGAGAGGTCTTTGTTCCCACGTGATGCTACGATTTGACCGCAACAAAATCAAAAACGACTGCAAACGTCCTTTTAAACCCGGTGTTTGCTAAGGATACCCCAATGGTGGCCAATGGTTAAATGGTGACAGCACGCGGCTCTCGGATCCCAGGAAGCACAAGGTAAGAGAGAAGTGGGGCCGATGTCCATGAGATAAATGGTGTTGGATGCAGGAACATCCCTGAGTACTTCGGGATTCCGAGGAGATGTAGCGCCCGTGCGGTGCCCAGGGGGCCGGAGGGAGGGAGGGGAAGGTCAGCGGGTGCTGCAGGACAGGCGGGGGCAGCGCTTTGGATGCTCAGCGCTGGAGGAACCCCCGGCGCTGCGGCCCCCGCCCTCCGCACCCCGGGGCTGCACGAAAAACATCCCAAACCCGAGCGACTCCCGGCCCAACGCCCCCGGGCCG
>VWZT01009449.1:3468-27086 GCA_013397055.1 Pachycephala philippinensis | reverse complement strand
CAGTTGGGATTTTAGGGATGATCATGGTCAGTTTTCCCTTTAAAAAAATCTGGGAATATTTTCCGTGCCTTTGGAGCAGGAGCTGAACCGGAACGATTCCAGCCCCTGGCTCCATTCCCTGTTTGCTGGGAATGTAATTTTTAACCCGGATCGTGGAACAGAGTTTGGAAATTTGGTTGGAAAAGGGATCCAGGGAATGAGTCAGCAATTCCTGGGAAACATTTCCGGGCCTGGAAGAGCTCCTGGAGAATATCGGGATCCTGGAGCTGGTGTTGGGAGAGGGATTTGGGATAAGGGATGGGACATGGGGAATGAATCCCAATTCTGGGGACAAGGATGGGATATTGAGAAGGAATTCCTGTCTGGGATGGAATTCCCAGGGAATTCCATGGCTGCCTCATCCCTGGAAGTGTCCTGGAGCCGCCTGGGATTGTGGGAATTGTCCCTGCCCAGGAAATGGGATCATCCTTAGGATCCTTCCCATCCAAACCTTTTGTGCCTTTAGGAAAAGCTGGGAATTCAGCTCTGGGAATGGAGAAGGCCAAAATCCCCTCATTCCCAAGCATTTTCCATGGAAATAAAAGTCGGGAAAAGTGGAGCTGGGCAGAGTTTGCTGTGTCCATCCCTGCTGGAATTCCTGGGAAATCCGGCTCTGCTCCTGCTTTTTTTGGGAAGTTGGGAAGTTCGTTTCCTTCCAGGATTCCAGAATTCTGGAATTCCATGGCTGCTCCTTCCCAGCTCCTCATGGGCACCATTCCATCCCTGTTCCTGCCTGGATAAGGAGGAGAAGCGGGAATTCCGCTGCTTTTCCCGGGATCTGGAGGTGCCAACGGAGCCTCTTTCCCTATTCCAGAGAAATTGGATTTATTTTTCTCCAGCTTTTTCCTGGTGCTGGAATGAAATCCTTTGTTGTGCTCATCCCTGTGGGATTCCATATTTTCCATCCCAGATGGTAAATGAGGGAAAAAAGCAATCCTGCCGTGCGAGTTCCCAAATTTTTGAGGTGATCCTTGCTCATTCCCGAACCCTTTCTTATCCCTTCTCTTCCTATAATTCCCTTCTCCTGAGAATATCCCAATCCCAGAGGATTTTGGAGCTCTCCCGCGTTTCCAGGGAAGCCCAAATCCGATGGATTATCCCGATTTTTTTTTTTTTCTTTTTGCAGAACAAGGAGAGTGGAGAACCTGAATCCAAGATTCCCAGAGAAGATGAGGAAGAGGAGCCCATCAAGCACAAGTAATTCCTTCTTTATTCCCACTTTTCCCTCTGGAATGTCCTTTCCAGGAGGATTTCCCCATTGGCTCTGTGCCATTTAATGGGAATTTACTGCCAGGATTCGGTGCAAATAATTTGGGATGAGGGATGGGCGGATTCGTCTCGGAGGATTTTTCCAACCTTAAAAATTCCATGGATAAAGAGGGAAAACCTGAGGCCGAGAGAGTGTTTCCAGAGGTAGCAGGAATGTTGGGAGCTTCCCTGAATTCCCAGCTATTCCCGCATGGATTAAGCGGGAATTGGTACTTTTCCATGGATTCCCCTGGCTGTTTTCCCTGGAAAACAGGAGCACAATCCCAGCCGAGGCAGGGAAAACATTCCCGGATTTTTTAAAGGGAAAACCGACAACGATCATCCCTAAAATCCCAACTGAATTCCGTTTCAATTCCCAGGTTTTAGTTGGAAATCCATTAAAACCTCGGGATACTCCCAGGAATTCCCTGCTCAACAAACGCTCCTGAAATTCCATAAAAACTGGGAAGAGCCCTCTGGAATTTGCTGGTGGAGCTCGGAGCTGGGTAATGTTTAGCCACCCTTGAATCCATGGAATTTTGGGTTGTGGGAAGTCCCTTCCCACATTCCAAGTCCTTTCCCATTCCTTTTCTCTCCCCACGCTCCAGAGCCTTCATTCCCCCATTCCTGCTGGAATTTTATCCAGAGGGGTTTCAAAGAGAAGGGAATATTTGGCAAAAATATTCCCAAGGAGCCGTGGCCGTTCCCACTCCTGAGAATTCCTGCTTTTCCCTGGGGGTTGGAATATTGGGATCTTCAAATCCTCCCAGGAGCTCGTCCAAAATTCCCGATTCCGGCTTCTTTCCCGTTAAATCCAATGGTTTTTGAAGGCTTGGGGAATATTCCTAGAAAATCAGGGCAAAGGTTTTCAGGGAAGCTGTGGGGGAAAAGGGCGGGAAAAAAAGGCGGGAAAGAAAAAGAGCGGGAAAAAAAAAAGGCGGGAAGAAAAAAAAAAGGCAAATCCAGCTGATTCCAAAGGGATTTTCCTGCTGGGAAAACCCCATCAGGGCTTTTTTTGGGGTCACAGAGTAAAATTAGAGTGGAAAACCTGGAATGGGACCTTTTCCCATGGTTTTATCCCTAAAAACCTCCTCTGCGGGAAAAATGAACCAGGAACCAGTGGAAAATCCTCGCTGTTTTTTGGGAATGACCCCTTGGAAAAAGCCAATCCCCGGTGGGGAAGAACCCACACGGATTTGGGGCTGGAATTGCCAAATTCCTTGGCAGAGGGAACTTTCCGTGGTTGGAATTGGTGCCGGAAGAGGCTCCGGAGCTGAAACCGGAGCTCGGGATCTCGGGAAGCTCCTGAATAATGAATGGATCGGGAGCTCTCGGATTCCGGCGCTGCCACCGGATCCCAGACGGAATCTGGGGTGGATTTCCCACTCCTGCGGATCCAGCTGCTCCCACCGGGAATGAGGGATTCATCTCCAAATCCCCCCAAAAAATCCTGGTTTGGGACTCCCAACTGGTTTTATCCCAGGAATTGCTGCTGGGATTGCCGGGAGGGATCCGAGGGGATTCGTGGCATTCCCGGTGTTTCATTCCCAATATTTCGTTCCTGGTGTTTTGTTCCCCGTGTTCAACAGCACTGGGAACTGGGTTTTTCCATGGATTTTCGTTCATCCAGTGGCAGATCCAGCAAAAATCCTTCCCCTGCCTTGGGATGATTCCCTGGAAAATCCAAGGAAATTGCAGGGGTGGGAAATTCCATCCCGGCTTCATCCTCGAATGCTTGGAATCCTTTGGGAAGCAGCTTTTTGTTGGGAAAACTTCGCTTCCCGATGGATTTTTCCTCTTTCCCACCACAGCCTGTTTTGTTGGAACCCAGAGGGAATTTTTCCCAAGGCAAATCCCAGCAAAATCTGCTCCGTGGGAATGTTGGAATCCCAAATTTTTCCGGGATGATTCCCAACTTCTGATTTCCTTTTGCTTTTCTTGTGGAATGTTGGGTTTTTTCACATGGGAATTGGATCTGGAAGACCCCGTCCCTTGATTTCCTCTTGGAGTTATCCAGGGATTCTTTCCTGCTTTTCCTTCTGGTTGTTAATGGATTTGGGGAATTCCCTCTGAGCCACTCGGGATAGGGGCAAATCCCAGCAAATTCCCAATCCCTGGAAGTGTCCAAGGCCAGGCTGGACGGGGCTTGGAGAATCCTGGGATAGTGGGAGCTGTCCCTGCCCATGGAATGGGATCCTTCCCACCCAAAACATTCGGGAATTCTGGGATTCTCTGGCCCCTTCTCCACGTGTCCCCTCTGCTTGTTTTTCCAGCTTGGGAATCTCCAGGAGATTCCACCCCCAGCTGCTCCGAGGAAAGCCGGAGCAGGGAAAAATTCCCTGGAGGAAGGCATTCCATGGAATCCCGGAGTGGTTTGGGTGGGAAAGGAGCTTCGGGATGATCCCATTCCATGAGCAGGGCCAGCTCCCGCTATCCCAGGATTCTCCAATTCCCATCCAGCCTTGGCCTTGGGCACTTCCAGGGATGGAGATTCCCAACTTTTCTGTTCCGTGGGCTGCAGGAAGGACAGATCCCCTCGGTTTTGGCTTTCCCAGCATTTTTCCCTCCCCGCTCCCACATTTTTTGGCCAATTCCTGCTTTTTTCCCACTCCGACTTCCCCACCCCATTTTTCCTTCCTCATTTTCCCGCAAAAATTCCCAGGGCAGGAGCAAATCCCTGCTCCTCTCCCAGGAATTCCAGCTCCGATCCCTGATCCAGGCTCTGGGAATTCTCTCTCTGGAACAGTGAAAAACTTGGATTATTTGGATTTCTGTGCGGACCAGGAAGCGGAGCCGCTGCTCCGCCTTTCCCAGGAAAAGGGTGTGGGAGGGTTTTGGCCTTTCCGCCTCATTCCCACGGGGAAAAACACTGGATTTGGGAATGGGGGCCCTGCTGGAGCCTGGAATTCCCATCCCTGCAGCGCCGAGCCTTGGAATTGGGCTCCTTGTGCCGACAAAGATGGGAAAAAGGAAACTAAAAATCCAAGGAAAAGCGTGGAGTGGGATGGGATAAAAATAATCCTGGATTTTCCAGTTTTGGGAAAAGCGAATCCACACCCAGTTGTAGGACACGGAGTTATCCTTGGAAGTTCCAGCTCCCTGGACTGGGGGAGGAGCGGGCCTTGGGAAACCCGATCTCCCTGAGGAATTCCTGCCTCTGGAATGTCACCGGACAGGTCCGGAGCGCCTTTGTTTGTTAATCCCTGCCTCCAAATCCCTGCGGGAATCTGCTCCGGAGGGGGCTGGGCTCGCCAGGAGAATCCAGGACATGATTCCCTTCATCCCAGAAATCTCTGGGAAGGGGTTTGGGACAGGGAAAAAAATGGAAAAAAAAGAGGATTTTCCCACCCTTTTTTTCCCACCTTTTTTTCCACCTTTTTTTGTGGAGATGGGAGCTGAGCTCGGGATACTGGGAGGGTTTGGTTGATGCTTCCCGGAATCTGCTCCTGCTTGGACACGGCCATGGAGCATTCCCAGGGATCCCTTCCCATCGGGAATGTGCTCAGGCCATGGCAGGAGCAGGAGGAAAAGGAGGAGGAGTGGGAATGGGAATTGGAAAGGCTGGGAGCTGCCACGCTTTGCTCCAAGCTGGAAAAGGGAAATCAGGGATTGAGGTGGCTGAATCCCCCTGGAATCTGAATCCCTCTGGAATCTGAGACCGCCAGGATCCAGGCCGGGAAAATTCCCAAGCTGGCTCCATCCTGAAGGTTCTGATCCATGTTTTTGGGCCTTCCTCCCCCTCTGGAGCTGGAGGATGCTGTGGATTTTCCCACTGATCCTGGATTTTCCCTCCCTCCATTCCTGGGATCAGGATGAGCCCCAGAGGTGAAATCCTGCTCCTTCCACCCCCTGGCTCCACTTTTTTCCAGGAATCATTCCTGGGAATTCATCCACCCCTCGGAATTTTGGGCATGGATTTTTTGGGTGCTCAGACCTCCAGCTGCCCTTCCCGGGGCAGAATTCCTGGGAATGGGGGAAAGGCTGGAGCATCTTTCTGCTCCCAATCCTTGTGCCAGCTCCATGCTGGGATTGTGGATCCGATCCCGGGAATTCCAGCAGTTATCCCGGCTGGATCCCAGGAATTCCAGCGGTTATCCTGGCTGTTATCCTGTGGCCATCCAGGTGCTCCCAGGATGCCTCCAGGGCTCCCTTTGGTTGAACCTCAAGGGTGGAAGATGGGATTGGATCCATCCCAACCTGGAGGAGCCACGGAAAAACATGGATGAGGTTTGTCCTGGTTCCAACGTCGGTATTCCCGGCATGGTCAGGGTGGGAATGCGGAGCTACCTTGGCCAGCTCCACCAGGATCCCACGCTCCACATGGAATGTGGCTCTGTCCCAGTTTTATTCATGGATACTGAAGACCCCAGCGTCCACCTGGAAAAGCTCAGGTGCCTGGGAAAACCCCGTGGGAAGCGGCGGCCTCGATCCGGATGGATTTGGGATTTTCTCCAGCTCTCCCGGAACACCTGGATGTGTCTCCCAATCCTCACTCCAGCACGGAGCACATCCTGGAAAACCAACCGGTCCCACAGGTCTGGGGGCTCCTGGCGTGGAGACAGGCGGGGTTTTTTTGGGATTCTTTCCTTCTGGAGCCGCTCCGGGAGCTGGATGGGCTCGGACATGCTCGGGAGCTTGGGCAGGAGCAGCTTTTCCAGGGAAGAGCTTTTCCTCAGGGCGGATTCTCCCGGATCTCTGCCGGTTCCTCCTGCAGTGCCTTGGGTGAGGAATCCGGGAATGACGGCGGCACCTTGTCCTGGGATCTTCAGCCACCAGGATCCCACTCCAGAGGAATCCATGGAGCTGCTCCCAGGGCTGGAGCCCCTCTGCTCTGGGAAAAGTGGGAATGTTCCCCTGGAGAAGGGAAGGCTCCAGGGAGAGCTCCGAGCCCCTTGCAGGGCCTAAAGGGGCTCCAGGAGAGCTGGAGAGGGACTGGGGACAAGGGATGGAGGGACAGGACACAGGGAATGGCTTCCCACTGCCAGAGGGCAGGGATGGATGGGATATTGGGAAGGAATTCCTGGCTGGGAGGGTGGGGAGGGGCTGGGATGGAATTCCCAGAGAAGCTGTGGCTGCCCCTGGATCCCTGGAAGTGTCCAAGGCCAGGTTGGAGCACCCTGGGAGGGTGGGAGGTGTCCCATGGATGGAATGGGATCATCCTCCAGATCCCTTCCAACCCAAATCATTCCAGGATGATTCCACGATCTCCATACATTTTTCCTGCTGTTCCTGGAAGTGACGGCCTTATCCTCAGGGAGCGGGATTGGGAAGCTGCTCCTGAAGCAGCTCTGGGAATGACGACAGGAGCGAGGAACCCGTGACACCGGAAGAAATCCCTGCTCCAGCTTTTCATGGCAAACCCATTCCCGCTGCTCCTGCCGCAAGGATTTCGGCAGCCGGAAGTTTCGGAAAAATCCCTGGAATTGTTTGTTCCATGGAGCCCTTGGGGCTGGAACAGTGAAGCACAACCCAAGCTCGGAGGGGCCTGGTTTCCATCGGGATCGCTCCGGGCATTCCGCACATTCCCGGCGTGCCGGTGCCAAGGGCCTCCTCCCAAAAAAGCTGGGATCCCTCCTGCTTCTCCAGCCGGGAGCTCCGGGCCTGAGGGAAACACGGATTTGGGGTATTCCTGACCCAAAGCAGGGAATGTCCCACTCCTGGCAGTGTCCAGTGCTTCCCTCCGGAATGCTGCGCTCCCCAAATCCTCCCAGTTCCTTTTTGGGAAGCAATTCCTGGCTGTGAGGGTGGGGAGGGGCTGGGATGGAATTCCCAGAGAAGCTGTGGCTGCCCCTGGATCCCTGGAAGTGTCCAAGGCCAGGCTGGATGGGGCTTGGAGCAGCCTGGGATCATGGAAGGTGTCCCTGCCCATGATCCTGATCCCAATCCCAAGGGTCTCTTCCATTCCCTAATTCCATGATTTACCTCAGTGAGGTCCTGGAGCACATCCCGGTGTTCCCACCGCTCCCATGGGTGGATCTTGGCCAGGAGATTCCTGTGCTGGAGCGGGAATGGGATGGAGTGGGAAGGGTTGGATTTTCCGCCCGTGCTCCGGTGACTTCCAGGGTTGGATTTTTGGTGCTTCCCATAAAAACCCGGCTCTCTGCTTCCCAACTTTCTCCTCCTCTGCTTCCCAAGCTTCTCCTCGGCTTCCCAACCTTCTCCTCCTCTGCTTCCCAACTTTCTGCTCCTCTGCTTCCTAAACCTCTCCTCCTCAGCTTCTCCCGGAGCGTTTATCCCAATTAATCCCATCCTTGGTGGTTAATGAGCTTCACCTCCCTCATTATCCCTGTGGGCTGAGCTGATCCATGGATCTCGTTGCCTCCGGAGTGTCCTGGAGCTGGGATGAGCTGGGTTTTCCTGGTTTGTGGCTTTGGGAATTCCTCTGGAGGCTTGCAGGGTTTGGCTCCAGGGAGGAATCACTCCTGGGAATGAGGGTGTCCAGTTATCACCCGAATTATTTGGGATAGATGTAAAAAAAACGGTATGGAAAGGAGGGAATTACTGGAATATCATGGAATTGTGGCTCAATCCCGACTCCTGAGCTGTCCTGGAGGAGATGAAAACACGGAAAAACTTCCGGGTGATGTTTGGGTTCCTCATTCCCTCAGCTCCTCCATCCATTTATTCCAGAACTGGGATTTGCTCCCTGATTTCCAGAATTCTTGGATAACCCCCTTATATCCTAAATAATCCCTTTTTTTCCTCTGTCTTTCCCTGAAATAATTGTTTCCATGATTTTGGATCTTCTCTGGGGTTTCCATTTGGAGTATCCCAGTTTTTAGACCCAAAAGGGCGGAGTTGGGTGGGAGCTGGGTTCTTTTCCTGGGAAACAGGGATGGGACAGGCGGGAATGGCCTCGAGCTGTGCCGGGGGAGGTTCCAGTTGGATTTTGGGAATAATCCCCATTCCTGGTGGGATTTGAAAGCCACGATGTGGCACTTGGGGATGCGGATCCCTGGTGGCCTTGGCTGGATCAATCCTTGGATTTGATGATCCTGGAGGCTCTTCCCACCTCAACAATTCCATGATTCCAGCTGCCTCCAGCTCCCATTTCCGACATTCCCCTTTTTCCCGGGTGCCCGCTGGTGCATCCCGGACTTTTCTCACTGCTCTTCCCGCTTTTCCCAGGGAGATCAAGCTGCGGAATTACGATCCCGAGGATGAGGAGCTGAAGAAGAGGAAGCTGCCCCCGGCCAAACCGGCCTCAGGTGGGAGCAGCGGGAATGTGGGAAGGGAAGCGAGGGATTGGGAAGCTCCGGGCTCTTCCCGAGGTGGGAGATCCATTGGGATGAGGTATCCACGGAGCCTGGAGGGGTTGGAATATCTGATCCCGTCATCCTCGCACCCAGCGTTGCACAAGAGGGGTGGGAACACTCCCAGGCCCGATTCCAAGGATTCATCCTCGGAGGAGCCTCCCTGGAGCATCCTCCCGGAAATTCCGGCTGTTTTGTTGGATTTATCGTGAAGGAATTCTTAGGCCGGAGTTGAGGGCGTTGGGGCTGGAATTTCCTCACCCGGAACTTCCATAAATCTCCTGAGGGGGAAGTGAAGGAGTTCCCTGGATCCTGAAATGTGGAGTTCTCCTGGAAAAATAAATCCCTTGAAAAATGCCCTGAGTAAAAAGGGAGTGCTGGGAATGGCTGGGAATGGCTGGGAATTCTGGCACTGCCCTTTCCTTGTGTTTTTATAGGAGTTTGAAATTTCCGAGGGGCAGGAAAGGCATGGAAAGGCTGGAGCATGTCCAGGGAAAGGAACGGAGCTGGGAAGGGGCTGGAGAATTCCTGAGGGAGCTGGGAATGTTCATCCTGGAGAAAAGGAGGCTCCGGGGGGAACTTCTGGCAGCCAGGGGGGAATCGGGATCTGCTCCCAGGGAACAGGGACGGGAGGAGAGCGAATGACCAGGGAAGTTCACGTTGGATATTGGGAAAATTCCAGTTTTCCAGCAGTGGTGGAGCCCCATTCCCGGCGGGATTGAAATCCCTGTGGATGTGGCACTTGGGGCCATGGTCAGTGCTGGCCTTGGCAGTGCTGGGAATGTTTGGATTCCGTGATCCCAGAGGGCTTTTCCAGCCTGAATTGTGCTGTGATTCCATGAAATCCACGTCCTGGAGTGGGATGTGCTCCCTGGTGCCGCAGCCCTTCCGTGGGTGGCTTTTTCCATGAATGTTTTCCCATTATCCCTGATATCTCCAGACTTTTCCCAAGGCCTGGGCTGGAGCTTGACTCCTCCCAAGTGTCCCAGGCCTGGAAACGAGTCAGGAAAAGCCAAATTCCAGACCTATGGAACAGCTGATATCGGGAAAAGAGGCCTTGATCCCAACGGGATTCCGGCTGCCGTTGCTGTTTGTGGGATTTCCATCATTCCCAGATAATTTTTAGGAGTCTCCAGAAGGGTTTGGATACTGAAGGGATTTATTTATGCATGGGCGCCGTGTTTTTAAGGAAAGCTGTGGGAATGGGGTTTTTGGGAAGCTTTTGGGAGCCGAGCCGGGGATTCCCTGTGTCTGACGGAATTCCCTGTGTCTGACGGAATTCCCTGTGCCTGATGGAATTCCCGGTATCCCGATCCTGTTTCCCCATCTAGTGGAGGACACGGTGAAGGAGCAGCTGGAAGCTGCCAAGCCGGAGCCCATCATCGATGAGGTGGTAGGTAAACCTTGGAGCTGGAATTCCAGAGGTGGGAATCCAGAGCTGGAAATCTGGATCCATAAATCCGGAGCTGGAAACCTGGATCTGGGGATCCGGAGCCGCTCCGTGCCAGGTCCAGGCTGGAATGTTGCCCTCGGATCTCACTGGATGTGTCCTCTCCTTCCCTAGGATCTGGCAAACTTGGCTCCCAGGAAACCCGACTGGTGAGTGCCTCTGGAATGCTGCTCCCGGGAAAAGGGCATTGGAATCAGCGGGGGGGTTCCAACACCTTGAGGCTGTGCCGGGAATATCCAGGAAAATTTGATTTGAGGGTTAAAAATGCCAGGAAAATCCCGTGGAATGCTGGGATCTTTAAGGTCCTTTCCAACCCCAAGCATTCCATGATTCCATGGAATTGGAAAGGCTGTGGGAAGTGGCCACAATTCCCTTTTCCTGCTGATTCCTTTGGGATTCATCCCCGAGGGATGGGGTTGGTTTCGGAGCCGGTGGCGCTTGGGAAAGGGAAGGAATTCCCACTGGGAAAGGCGGGCCCTGCCTGGCCACGGAATTGTCCCGACCTTGTCGCTCTCCTTCCCAGGGATTTGAAGCGGGATGTGTCCAAGAAGCTGGAAAAGCTGGAGAAGAGGACCCAGAGAGCCATCGCCGAGCTGATCCGTGCGTTCCGGAGCCGCGGGAATGGGGGAGTGGCTCATTCCAGAGGGATTCCATGATCCTTGCTGGGCCGGGCAGGGATTGATGGAGCTTGATCCCTTCCCAAATGGATCTGGGAAGTTGTTGATCCCAAGGAACTTCCCAGGGAAGCTCCGGGGGCACTTGGATTGTGCCAAGGGAAGGGTTTCGGGGTCCGTCATGGGGTCACTCCCAATCCAAGCATTCCATCCCTTCTCCGTGGTGTTTTTCCCGGCAGGAGAGCGCCTGAAGGGGCAGGAGGAGGAGCTGGCCTCGGCCGTGGGATCGGCGAAGCAGGAGGGAAGCGACTCCGACTGAGGAGAATCCATCGGGAACGGGCTCCGGATCCGCCTCACGCCGACCCCGTGTCCCCAGGTAGAGCCCCCTCTTTGGGACTGCTCATCCCTTTTCCCGAATTTCCCGGATTTCCCGGATTTCCCGGATTTCCCGAATCCTGCCGCGCCTGGAGGAGAGGCAGATCCGAGGAGCCCGGCTGGCTGCTGAGGAACTTCCATGGAAAACTTTGTGGGATCACGGGGGGCTGATGGGAGCAGGACAGACCCCCCACTCCCCGTTAGCTGGAACTTCACAGCCAGGACTCGGAGCAAGGAAAAGTGGGAAAACTCTGGGCCGGGGTTGGAAAGGTCAATCCAGACTCGCTGGGAAAGGAGGGAGATGCCAACAGCCCTTGGAAAAGCAGGATCATTTCCCAGGGATCGGTGCTCCTGTTCCTGTTCAGAGACTCCTTGAGGCTCTGAGTATTTGGGAATATCCATGGCCAGCGCCAGAATTCCTGTGGGAAGGGGCTGTGTGGCTCAGGAATTGGAGCTCCGCATCCAGCTGAGTTTCAGGTGGGATTTGCTTTGCTCCCGGAATTTCCCGACCTTCCAGCAGCTCCTGCTCTGGGCGGGGTTTATTGTTAATGGATCTTTTCCTAATAAAACAATTCCATGTGGAAAAAGTTGTCGCTTGTCCTGCAGAGGAGTGGGGAGAGGAGCAGTGGGATTGAATCCATGGAAGTTTGAGGAGCAGTGGGATTGAATCCATGGAAGTTTGAGGAGCAGTGGGATTGAATCCATGGAAGTTTGAGGAGCAGTGGGATTGAATCCATGGAAGTTGGAGGAGCAGTGGGATTGAATCCATGGAAGTTGGAGGAGCAGTAGGATTGGGTCCATGGAAGTTGGAGGAGGAGCAGTGGGATTGAATCCATGGAATTTGGAGGAGGAGCAGTGGGGTTGAATCCATGGAAGTTGGAGGAGCAGTGGGGTTGAATCCATGGAATTTTGAGGAGCAATGGGATTGAGCCCATGGAATTCTGAGGTGGCCACAGCAGCTGAAGCACAATTCCTGGGATGGGCTGATCCCGGTTATTGTGTGATCCAGGTTCCTGGGGTGATCCCAACCTCATGCCTCTGGAAAAGGTGAGCGGGTGGGATGTGCCAAGCTGATCCCGCCTTTTCCCTGGAAAACTTCCTTGTGGCCCTGGGAGATCTCGCAGCATGGTGCTCGAATCCTCTGGACTTGATTCCAAAGGTTTTATCCCGAGGAAAAACATCTGGTGCCAACACAAGATTCCAGCTGGGATGGAGAGAGCTGTTCCTGCTAATTCCCACATCCTGCCGGGTTTTTCCTGGTGGATCATTCCCAGGGGGATGGATGCCCAACCATCTCCCTGCAGGGCGGTTTAGGGCGTTTTTGGTGGTTTTCCATATTTTTCCTTGGATGGGAGACATCCAGGTGCTCCTCACCCTTGTCCTGGGACAAAAGATTTCTGGAAAAGCAGTGGGAAGGTGCCGTCAGGGAATGCTGTGGGATGCTCCATCCCTGGCAGTGTCCAAGGCCGGGTTGGACGGGGCTTGGAGCAGCCTGGGATAGCGGGAAGTGTCCCTGCCCATGGAAGTGGGATTGGATGGGATGATCCTTAAGTTCTGTTGCGATCTAAACCAGTCTGGAATTCCCTGATTCCATGGAGCCAGGGAATCTCTGGAACGCCCTGTAGATGTCAGCAGATCTCCATGCACTAAACTGTGCTGTGTCCAGCAATTCCCAGCTTTATCCGGATTCTGGATAAAGCCAAGCTCTGCATCCCTGGCTGGGATTCTCCTCCATCCATCATCCATCCCTCCATCCATCCATCCCTCCACCCATCATCCATCCCTCCATCCCTCCATCCATCCCTCCATCCATCCATCCCTCCATCCATCCATCCATCCATCCATCCATCCATCCATCCATCCATCCATCCATCCATCCCTTCCTTCCCTGGCTGAACCCAGACCGATGGTGGGAAGTGGAAAAGTTTTCCCTTGTTGACTTTCAAGGGAAAAAAATTCCCTTTAAACTGGTTCCGGTTCCAGGCACGGCTTTTCCCAGTTCCTGAAGGAATAATTTCCACTTTCAGCTCTCCTGGAAAATCTGACTTGGAAATGAAAAATCCCGATGTTTTCTTTTAGGAAAAATCTAAAACGAAACATCCTGGATTTTCCCTTTTCCACGTGTTTTCCACTTTTATTCCAGGCTGAAATTAAACCAGGATCGACCCCAGAGCCCTGGAGAGATGTGGGGGCCTGGCATGGGATTGGGATCCCGGCATGGGAATGGGATTGGGATCCTGGCATGGGATTGGGATCCCAGCATAGAAATGGGATTAGGATCCCGGCATGGGAATGGGATTGGGATCCCGGCATGGGAATGGGATCCCGGCATGGGAATGGAATCGGGATCCTGGCATGGGATTGGGATCTCAGTATGGGAATGGGATTGGGATCCCAGCATGGGAATGGGATCCCGGCATGAGATTGGGATCCTGGCATGGGAATGGGGTCCTGGCATGGTTGGAGCAGCCTGGGATAGCGGGAGGATTGGGATCTCAGTATGGGAATGGGATTGGGATCCCAGCATGGGAATGGGATCCTGGTGTGGGACTGGTGTCCTGGGGAATGGGATTGGGATCGATCTCAGGATGGGATTGGGATCCCGGGATGGGAATGGGATCCTGATGTGGGACTGGGATCCCGACATGGGATTGGGATCCCAGTGTGGGACTGGAGTCCTGACATGGGATTGGGATCCCGGTGTGGTATCCAAGGATGGGAGTGTGATCCTGGCATGGGGCACAGATCCTGGAATGGGACTGGGGTGCCAGCACAGGACAGGGATCCTGGTATGGGATTGGGATCATGGAGTGGGACTGGGATCCCAGTGTGGAACAGGGATCCTGACAGGGATCCCGGCATGGGAATGGGGTCCCTGTGTGGGACCAGGATCTTGGCATGGGGCAGTGATCCCAGCAGGGAACTGGGATCCCAGCATGGGACTATGGTCCTGGAATGGGACAGGGATCCCAGAATGGGACAAGGGTCCTGGTGTGGGACAGGAATCCTGGTGTGGGACAGGAATCCTGGAATGGGACAGGGATCCTGGTGTGGTGCTGGGATTCTGGTGAGGGACACGGATCCCTGCATGGAAAATCAGGGATCCCTGCACCCATAGGGAAATCAGGGATCCCTGCACCCATAGGGAAATCAGGGATCCCTGCATGGAAAATCGGGGATCCCTGCATCCATAGGGAAATCAGGGATCCCTGCATCTGTAGGGAAATCAGGGATCCCTGCATCCATAGGGAAATCGGGGATCCCTGCATCTGTAGGAAAATCAGGGATCCCTGCATCTGTAGGGAAATCAGGGATCCCTGCATCCATAGGGAAATCGGGGATCCCTGCATCTGTAGGAAAATCAGGGATCCCTGCATCTGTAGGGAAATCAGGGATCCCTGCATCCATAGGGAAATCGGGGATCCCTGCATCTGTAGGAAAATCAGGGATCCCTGCATCTGTAGGGAAATCAGGGATCCCTGCATCCATAGGGAAATCGGGGATCCCTGCATCTGTAGGAAAATCAGGGATCCCTGCATCTGTAGGGAAATCAGGGATCCCTGCATCCATAGGGAAATCGGGGATCCCTGCATCTGTAGGAAAATCAGGGATCCCTGCATCTGTAGGGAAATCAGGGATCCCTGCATCCATAGGGAAATCGGGGATCCCTGCATCTGTAGGAAAATCAGGGATCCCTGCATCTGTAGGGAAATCAGGGATCCCTGCATCCATAGGGAAATCGGGGATCCCTGCATCTGTAGGAAAATCAGGGATCCCTGCATCTGTAGGGAAATCAGGGATCCCTGCATCCATAGGGAAATCAGGGATCCCTGCATCTGTAGGGAAATCAGGTATCCCTGCATCCGTAGGGAAATCAGTCTTCCTTTGGCCGATTTGGAGCCCGATGTCGCTGCCTTTTATCGGGAAAATGTGGAAAACACCGACACGGCCCCAAACTGACACCGGGGTCAAATCCATCCCTCAGGATCCCTGAGGCCATTCCCTCTGGATTATCCTCCACCCTCATTCTGGCCTTTTAAAAAATCGGGATGTTTCTTCCTCCCCTCCCTGGAAATGCCACCTCCCGCCTCTTTTCATTGGATTCCCTCCTGTGCTCTCCCTGCTCCGGCCTTGGAAGTTCTCCTGACGTCCCACTGTTTATCCCATAAAACCCGGGCGCTGGGATGCTGTTGGCCGGGATGAAAGGCACCGGGGTGGGCTGGAATGCGGATCCGCTGGGATGGCTCCGTGACACGAAGCAGGAGCGGCCCCGGAGTGGCCAGGATTCTCCAAGCTGCTGGAATGATGGGAGAGGAGGCTCCCAGGCCGTGGATTTGGAGTGGTCACGCCCCTGGCCAAGGTCCGGCTTTCAAGTGTCCATCTGCTGCAGGAACATGAAAGGAATTCCCGGATTTTGACAGCTGCTGAAATTCCTTTTGTGGTGTTCCCGGCCGGACTCTGCCTGAGCCGAGGGTTTGTGCTGCCTGTTCCAACTTCCTGGGGATTTGGGATCGTTGTTGCCTCTGGAAACAAATCCCTCTGCTGCTGGGCTGACCCTACAGGTCCCAAGCTTCCAAAGCAGGTTCCTGGAAATTTTTCCTTTGGGATGTCTGAGCACTGCTGTAGGGAAGAGTTTTGTTCCTTAAACATTTGGGATGCTTGGAAAATGCTCGATGGTTTCCAAGGGTTCTCTGGGATGCTCTGGGATGGTCGGTGGATGGATTTTGGGAACTCTGGGAGAGCTGTGGCAATGGCAATGGAGAGTGGAGGGATCCCAATGGAGAGTGGATGTTCCCTGTGGCACAGGATACTGGGATGTGGGAATTGGCTGGTGGAGAGTGGAGGGATCCCCCGGGATATTTCCTATGGCACGGGATACTGGGATGTGGGAATTGGGAGTCCACACATCGGAAATGGCCTCTGAGGGCGTGGAGATGGATGGGCAGCTCTTGGAATTCTTTCTTCCAAAGGGATGAGAGCTGCCCCCAGCCCTGGGGCCTGGCCGATGGAATCCAATGAACTTCCAGACACGAGAATTATCCCGGGACTTTGCCATCCTTTTATCCTCCTGCCCCATTTGTTTGTTCAGCTCTTCCAGCCCACACTGCAGGAATTGCCTTGGGAAGTTTTCCCGTGGCTGTGCCAGGACAAATGGGAAATTTGGGTGCTGGAGCATCGTGGTGCAGCCTCTGCCGGACACAGCCCGTGGGATTCCCTCCGGCACCTGAATTCCCAGGAACAGCAACGAGGCCTGGGCAGGGAAGAGCACATTCCTGCTGGGATCGGAGGCTGTCGGATTCCTGGATGCAGAGCTGCTCCTGCTGCCCACGTCCCAGTTCCAGAGCTTTTCTGCTTCTGGTGCCTCCATGGAAGTTCAGAGAAGGTCATTATTGGAGCTGGGACAATCGGACCAGGTTCCACTCATCCTTGGCTCTGCTCCGTGTCCGTCATTAATGGAAGGTGAGTGTGGAATTCGTGTCCCTTTCACCATTTTGAAATCATGGAATGCTTTGGTTGGAAGGGATCTTAAGGATCATCCCATTCCATCCACGGGCAGGGACAACTTCCACTGTCCCAGGCTGCTCCAAGCCCCAATGTCCAGCCTGGCCTTAGACACTGCCAGGGATCCAGGGGCAGCCACAGCTGCTCTGGGAATTCCATCCCAGCCCCTCCCCACCCTCACAGGGAACAATTCCTTCCCAATATCCCATCCATCCCTGCCCTGTGGCAGTGGGAAGCCATTCCCTGTGTCCTGTCCCTCCATCCCTTGTCCCCAGTCCCTCTCCAGCTCTCCTGGAGCCCCTTAGGGCCCTGCAAGGGGCTCTGAGCTCTCCCTGGAGCCTTCCCTTCTCCAGGGGAACATTCCCAGCTCTCCCAGCCTGGCTCCAGAGCAGAGGGGCTCCAGCCCTGGAGCAGCTCCATGGGATCCTCTGGATCTCTCCAGCAGCTCCAGGTCCTTGTGCTGTTGGTCCCGGGGCTGGGGCAGGTGGGGAATCACCTGAGTGGTGCCGAGGGACCCAAAATCCCAGAATCCCACCCCTGGATACCCTTTTCCAGCAGAAAATTCCACCTTTGCTCCAGAACCCCAACCCCTTTCCTGGGCTCAGCGAGGCCGTTCCTAAAGAGCTTTTGCCATTTGGTTCTGAACACTTCTTCCTTTAAAAATCCCCGTTAAAACAAGAAAACCGGGAACTGCTTCCAGCTCTGTGGGATATTTTTCCCCCGCCTCGGATTAAGATATTTGAAATAAAAACACTCTGGGAGTTCCCATAAAACTCCTGCTGAATTTATGACGCGATTGTTAGGGAGCAGAGAACGTCCAATAAAAAGGAATTTTCAATAGGAGCCATTCCCGGGCTCCATCTGTGGTAGGTGGAGCTGGAAGGAATAAAATCTTGGAGGCGTTTGGAGATTGTAACTAAAAATAGCAAATCCTTGCCTTTATTAAGGATTTTTCCCTCCGGGGAATCTGAAGGATTGAGGAAAAGTGGAAATTGGATCAGCTCATCCCACCCAGGTAGCACCAGGAAAACTTTGCCGTGGTTTTTCCCGGGAGTGTTTCCTTTCCAGCTGCCCGGCTGCGGGATTTTGACCTATTGTTCCCAAAAATAATGACATGAAGAGAAAAAAAGAGGGAAGGACCCGGCATTCCTCTGTATTTAATGGGGAATTATGGATGCTGGGGAAGCTGAGGGTGATTCTTGCCCTGGGAATGCTTGGCAGAGCCATCCCGGCTTGATGTTTTCCAAAATGCTCCCTCGGGGCGCTGGAGCTCCTGGGATTGTGTCCTTCAGAAAGCCGAGGAGCAGCTGAAGTGTGGGATTTGGGAAGGACCTGTCCGTGTCTCCGCAGGGAACAAACCTCGGGAGCGCCGGAACGCTCCAGCAGCTGGAGATGTAAGGAGAAGGCTCTTCCCAATCCTGTCAACACTCGGAGTCGGGAAGGAGAAAAGCTTCCCAGTTGGTCTCCGCTGGAGTTGGGGTCGGATCGTGCCAGAGAAAAAGGCAGCCTGGAATGGTTATTATTGGAAATGCCTGGAAGTCTCGGGGAGGTGAAATAGCAGGAAAAGCTTCTCTTCCCGTGTTCTCCCGGCTGGAAAATCGGGACAGGTATTGGGGCAGCGGGGGTGTGTTAAAAGGATCTGGAATGTTCTTCTGAAGGTCGTGCTGGGAGGTGACTCCACACCTCATTCCCAAGAGGATTCCGCTCTCCTTTATCCCTGTGCTGCCGAAAACTTGTGGAAATCAGGAGGAGTTTGGATGATGAAGGATCTGGGAGTTTGGGAGATGAGGGAGGAGTTTGGCTGTTGAAGGTTCTTTGAGTTTGGATGATGAAGGATCTTGGAGTTTGGGAGATGAGGGAGGAATTTGGCTGTTGATGAAGGACCTTTGATTTTGGCTGATGAAGGACCTTTGATTTTTGGCTGATGAAGGACCTTTGATTTTTGGCTGAAACCTTCAAATTTGGCAGGAAGTCATATTCGAACATTCCCGGTGATCCAACGGGGAGGATTTTATTGCCTCCAGTGAGGATGGAAGTCCTTCTTCATTCCGTGGGAATAATAAAGCAAAGGAATTTTAACCTTCTCGACGCCTCTTTAATCCCTGTTGGAGTTTTGGAGGTGGAGATTCCAACCAGGCATCTCCCTGCAGAGGGATAAAGAGACAGAGCCAGGGCCTTTGGAAATCCAGGGAAAAAAAACTTGAATGAGTTTGATCCAGATCCGTGTGGATCCCGTTTCCAAGCAGAGCGTGAAGTGGGATGGGAAATGAACGTAATTGTAAATTAAAGCGCAGCCTAATCAATATGGAATGATTGAATTCCTGGGATTTTCCTCAAAATCGGCTGGGATGAGCATCAAGGACAGCTGAGGATTTTGGGGAGCTGACAGGAATTTCCTGCTGTGATTATTCATGGGATCATGGAACCACGGAATTCCAGACTGGTTTGGGTTGGAGCAGCCTGGGATAGTGGGAGGTGTCAGGGGTGGAACGGGATGATCCTGAAACTCCCTTCCATCCCAAACCATTCCCTGATCCTATTCTGTGATCATCTCATTTCCCAAAACACCTCATCCCTTCTTCCACGGGATTCAATCCATCCTGGGGAGTCACACTTCCCAGCACACCTCCCTGTGGAATTAAAAATTCCCTCCAGTTCCTACACGACAACACCAAGGCCTTGGTGCCTCCTTCCCTTCCCCGCTCTTTCATCCCACAGCATTCCAGAGCCCAGGAATCCCGGCTTTTAGGTGCCTGTTCCCATTAAAACCTCTTGAAAGGAGCTGGATAATGACTGAAGCAATTCCCAAATCCTCCTTGCGGCGCTCCCGTCTCCCACCGGGAAGAGCCGGCCAACGTCGGGATGCAAATTTATGCAAAGTGCCTCGCTCTGCCGTGGAAAGCTTCCCGTCCTTGACTCCGCTCCAAGCAAAATCCCATTAGGTCCTAAAAAATTAATTTCAGGCACGTTTCCCCGGTTGTTTACAGTTCCCCTCTCCGCCAATTCCAGCCGCACGCCGGGCCCCTCCTGCTGCTCCCGGGATTTATTCCAGCCTCGTCTCCCGCCTCCCGCAGTCCCGTTGTGTGTGTTGGAAAAGCTGAGGATTCCAGGGAGGGCTGCGTTGGGATGGACGGAAGCTTTATCCCGGGATTCCCCGTGGAGCTGGAAAGCGGGGTGGGATGAGGGATGAGGGGCCGGGATGTGCTCGGGTTTTGCTGAAGTTTCTCCTTCATCCAGCGGGAAGATGGGAGTTGGGAATGTCCTGGAGCGAGTCCCGTTCCACCTTGGTCCTGGGTACAGCAGAATTCCGAGGCAGAGTGTCCTTTTCCATGCCCGAATCATCATAAAATCATGGAATGGTTTGGGTTGGAAGGGACCTTCAGGATCATCCTGTTCCATGATCCTCTCCTACTCCAGCACAATCAATCCCAAATTCTTTTGTGCACCATCAAGCCCAAAACTTCCCAAAATTTTCACCGGGAGAGCAGGGAATTACTTTTGATCCCAAGGGCTGATGGGGAGGTCCTGGTCCGTGACAAGGTCCTGCTGTTCCTGGAGAAATCCCTCTGGATCTCCTGGCTCCTGCTCTGGTGTCCCTCTCTCACCTCCTGGAAGGCTTTTAGGAATGGTGGCTGTTCCAGGATTTGTTTTTTCAGCTGGAATAGCAGGGGTGGGATGTGCTCAGGCTGTTCCCAGACTTTAGGAAAACCCTCTCCATTATTCTGGATATCTTTCCACGAGGAAACCTCTTATTTTTTCCACTCGTGGCTTCCTTCCTTCCTTCCTTCCTTCCTGCTCCTGGTTGGAGCATCTTCCCACCATCCTCACTGTTCCCATCTACTCCAGGATCCTCTATCAGCTCCTCCTGCTCCACACCTCCCAAAATCCAGGGTGTCCCGGATTTCCTGCCCCAAGGCTTGAGAAAGTTGGGATAACCCAAGGCCCGGGATCCCTGGACATCCCTCCTTGGAAGGTGTTCGGGAGCCAAGTGGGGAACAATTTCAGTGGAAGAATTCAGGTGGAATAAAGGGAATTTTTAGGTCCCTAATCCATCCTTGGACATCCCGGATGGTGCCAGGCTCTTCCAGAGGCTTCTCTCCCGATGTCCCCGTGGTGTCCCCTCATTATCCCGCTGTTCTGCTCTGTCCCAGCCACCGCTCCACCGACCCCACGGACGATCAATTTGTTTAATTAACTCATTAGCAGGTGCAGGAATTCCAGGAGCTCCGGATCACGGGTTTTATTGGGAATTAACGCTTGGGTGGAGGGCGAAAGGCTGTGTGTCCCTGCTCCCGTGGTTGCAATCCCGGGAAATTCTGATCCCTGCTCCAAACTGGAGGCTGTTGGGAGTTGAACCAGCACAGGGGGGCTCTTCCCTGTTCTCCTGGGGCTTTGATGGGATTTTGGGAAGGAATTCCTGGTGGGAGGGTGGGGAGGGGCTGGGATGGAATTCCCAGAGAAGCTGTGGCTGCCCCTGGATCCCTGGAAGTGTCCAAGGCCAGGGTGGATCACCCTGGGATAGTGGGAGGTGTCCCTGCCCATGGATGGAATGGGATGGGATGATCCTTAAGGTCCCTTCCAAACCATTCCATGATTTTATGAATCCGTGTCTAACCAAGATTTTACGGAGACGGGAAGGGAATGATGGGAGGAAAAGTTCACCAAATTCTGGTGCATCCTCAGCCAAAATGAGGAAAAAGCTCGGGAAATCCTGGATTTGATCCCTTCTTGCTCCTAAGCCTTGTCAGGTCTCTCCTGCTCCGTAAGAGCAGGGAAAAGGTCAGGAAAAGGGGGAATCCTGAATAAAACAAACTTGGAATATTTCCTGTGAGTGGAGGGATTTATCCAACGATCTGCAGAGGGCTCTCTCCGCACGCCGACGGAGAAACTCTGGATTCGATCCCAGGAATTCAGCAGGGTGAAATAACCCAGGCTGGGGCTGCCATCGGCAGCTGGGCTTTTACGATCCCGGGATAATGAAATTCCAGGCATTAACACGGAGCGAAACACGAGCCCCAAATCTTGGAGTGAGCTCCAAAAGCAGCCAGGGAGGAGGTGCCAGAATTCCAACCTTACTGAGGAGCTGCTCGGGAAAAGGGAAGGTGGGATCCCCGACCTCGTTGGAATCCAGGGATGAGGGAATCGAAGTGCTGTGGGTTGGCTTTGAGGGGAAAAAATTCCTGGCTATGGAAAGGCAGGATTTGTTGGGAGAATTGATTTGAGGAGGAAAATTAATTTTTTTGGGAAAAGCTGCTCAGCACAATCCTGGGATTCCATCAAATCCCCCAGTGAAACCAGTCTGAGGGGGACTGGGATGGAGGGAAACGCCTCTGCTTGGATTCCCTTCCCTATGGAATGAGGGATTTTCCCTCTCTGATGGTTCCCTCTGAGACAGACAAATCCCAGCACAAAAGGGAAAGGAAAAGGGGGAATAAATGATGTGAGGAAAACCAGGTTGGATTTTGGGAATATTTCAGTTGTTTTCCATAGAATTCCAGAATCCCTGAAAAATTTGGTTGGAAAGGACCTTCAGGATCATCCTCCCATCATCCCAGGCTGCTCCAAGCCCCGTCCAAGATTTTTAGGAATGGTCCCCGGTCTTCCACAGGGAATCTGCGGGATGAAGGAAACTTGTCCTGCCTCATGGCTCCATCCCAGGGAAAGGCAATCTTGGGGATATTTTTATGGAATTTCATTTCCGTGGTGGGTTGTGGAACTTATTGATGTCCCGAGGAAGGGCAAACTTTGGGGTGATTTCCCTGGATTTTTAGTGGGGGAGACCAGACAAGGAATGGCCGGGAAAAGGGAAGGCTTTGGGATGAGCCAGGTGCTTCTTCCTGAAGGAGTGACAAGAAACAGGGAGAGGGACTGGGGACAAGGGGTGGGACACAGGGAATGGCTTCCCACTGCCAGAGGGCAGGGATGGATGGGATACTGGGAAAAAATGATTCCATGGGAGGGAGAGGAGGGGCTGGGATGGAATTCCCAGAGCAGCTGTGGCTGCCCCTGGATCCCTGGAAGCGTCCAAGGCCAGGTTGGAGCACCCTGGAATGGTGGAATGGGATGATCCTTAAGGTCCGTCCAACCCAACCCTTTCTGGGATTCCATGAGCAGCTATCCAATCCCAATCCATTGTTTCCTGTGGGGATCCATGGCTGTGATCCATTGGTTTTCCCGTGCTTTGGAGGATGCCAAGCCGGAGTGGGCAGCTCTTTAGCACCATTTTGGGGGAGGGATGCTCTTTTTAGCGTTTCTTCCCCTCAAACACCCCATGGACACGGGAAGGGAGTGGATAATATTCCCAACAGGACACGCGGATCCATCTGTGCCACCCAAATCCCAGCTGGATTTCCAGGATGGGCTGCTGGAAAAAGCTCCTGGTGCTTTTTGAACCTTTTGGAGCGCTGAGACAGAATTGTGTGGAATGAAGAGCAGTGGGGGCCAGCGTTGGGATTTTCCTGCTCCATTCCCAGCACTTGGGGATTGTATTCAGTTCCCAGTTTGGGATAAGTGGGAAAAACCACTGCAAATCCCCTTTACCTGTGGACACCATCCTGGAAAATGTTCTTCAGGCAGTCAGATGTTGTGGATTCGGGAGCCCAGGTCAATCCGCTGAGGAAAAAATGTGTTTTCCTGAGGAAAACCAGGAAAATCTCCATCTCTTGTTGCAGCAGGAAGTTTAGGGAAAGGCAGCAGGATGGAAACCGAGCTTTTATTTGGGAAGAAAAGTGTGGGATTCGCTTTTCCCACCTGGGAAAAGGGAGCGAGTTGACCTCTTCCAAGGCCAGGCTGAAATTCCGTGTGCCTTTCGAAATCCCGAAGATCCGAGCAAGATCCAGCCTCGGTGGGGCCGTGTCCTGTGAGAGGGAAAACTGGGATTAGGCACAGCCGGGCCCCGATAATTCCATGCCCCGGGGCTTCGGGAGCCTTTCCATAGCAATTAAACTGAGCTTAGGCCAAATTAGTCCCGGGTCAGGGAGAAGGTGTTCCCGGAGTGACAAACTTTCCATGCAAGGCCATGAATGGAGAGAGCTTCCAGAGGAACTGGGAATTGCTGAATTCCCGGAGTGACAAACTTTCCATGCAAGGCCATGAATGGAGAGAGCTTCCAGAGGAACTGGGAATTGCTGAATTCCC
>VWZT01009448.1:369825-380375 GCA_013397055.1 Pachycephala philippinensis | reverse complement strand
AGGCCAAGTGCAAGGTCCTGCAGGTGGGTCTGACCAGCCCCAGGTACGATAAAGGCTGGAGATGGAGGGATTGAGNATGGAGGGATTGAGAGCAGCCCTGTGAAGAAGGACTTGGAAATACTGGTAGACGAAAAGCTGGACATGAGCCAGCACAACAGTGTGTTCTTGAAGCCCAGAAACAGGACCTGGGCTGCATCAAAAGCCCCATGGGCAGCAGGTCAAGGGCGATGATCCCGGCCCTCTGCTCCACTCTGGTGACCCCAAACCTGGAGTGCTGCATCCAGCTCCAGGTGCAAGAAAGACATGCAGGGAGTTTGGAGATGGGCCATGAAGATGATCAGAGGGCTGTGAGGAACGGCTGAGGGAGCTGGGGCTGTTCAACTCTATCTAAGTTGGAGAAGAGAAGACTCCACATAGCAGCCTTTTAGTACCTAAAGGCATCTTGTAAGAAAGATGGGGACAGACTTGTTAGTAGGGCTGGTTGTGATAGAACAAGGTGCAATGGCTTGAAAGAGGGTAGGTTTAGACTAGCTATAACAAAGGCATTTTATATGATGTGGGCAGTGAAACAGAGGAACATTGCACAAGGAGGTGCTAGGTGCCCCATCCCCAGAAATACTCAAGTCCAAGCTGGACAGGACTCGGAGGAATGTGATTGGGTTGAAGATGTCCCTGCTTATTGCAGGGGAGGTGAAACTAGATGCTGTTTAAATGTCCCTTCCAACCCAAACCTTTCAATGATTGTGATTCTATATTTTGATTCAAGGTCTCATCCAAAGCAAAAAGAGAAGAACCCAGATCCCAGTAAGAGCTCTAATACATTAAGTTTCATCTTCAGGGCAGAAAGTCCTGCATGCCAGCCTTTCAGAGAGGCCTAATTCAGTAAGTGTTTTATGAAAACGGCAGTGGAGCTGTCTAAAGTCAGGGCAGTCACAGGAAGGAGATATTCATCTCGGTTGTATTGTGAGGACTTGGGTGGATCCACAACCATCCAGCAGCAAAAAAGGGCAGGGAATTTCAGTTCTTCCTGAGTGGGCAGCAGCTGCATAGGGACTTCAAGTACCTAATAAATACGTGAAATGGGTGGATGTGGATTAACATGTTGTCCATTTCCAAAGATTTTAAGAAGGCATGCTGAGACTTGTCCACACCAACAGAGGGGTGTGATACCAAACACACTACACTTCCAAAGCACAGAAGGATTTTTCCAGTCAAGAGGGTAAAATGTTATTAGAGTGTCCTGTATGAACTGTCAGAGCCTGTGTGCATTTGATCCAGAATATATACATGAATACAGTATTTTATGACATTTCTTATGTTTCCTGTATTTCCCCTTTGCAAAAAGAGCCCTCTTTCTGTGGTGGTGTGTATT
This sequence comes from Pachycephala philippinensis, assembly GCA_013397055.1. Taxonomy (NCBI): domain Eukaryota; kingdom Metazoa; phylum Chordata; class Aves; order Passeriformes; genus Pachycephala; species Pachycephala philippinensis. The sequence goes on along the minus strand of VWZT01009448.1, from coordinate 379,003 downwards.
TCTCTGATCCTTGACAAAATTCAGAAGTAGGAAGACCCATAACAGTGCAAGCAAAAAGATAATTAAAACAATTTTGACTCTAAAAGTTCAGTGTGAGTTTGCAGTAAAATTTGTGAGTGGGAAATTATGCATTTTTTATTAAGTCCAAACCAGTTCTCCTGTCCCAGCTGATGATCTGCCCTTGTTTCAAACCAATTAAGCTGGAGCTAATCTCTCTGTTGGTTTGAGGCATGCTGTCTTTGTTACTTATAGCTCCTTTTGTGCACAAAGTTGTAATGGATTTTTTTTGTAACCTATATCCGTATTGGAAAATAATCATCCTTGTACAAGCACAGAAGATCTGGTTCCTGAATCAGACAACTTTGAACTTGATTCAGGGCCAAGTGGAGGAAAACCAAAAGGTTCTCATTGACTTCACTGCATATTAGATCAGGCTGTCACTATCTACATTCAGCCAAGGACATACAGTAGCTAATTTAAGGCCTATATTTTAAATAGGATAGAAAAGACAATGACCATGCAGTACACATTCCACTTAACACCTGCCCTTGGTGAAAGGTGGCTGGAAAACTTTGTTGAGGAAGACATTCAGGAAGAAATTTGGAACAATGAGCTTTCATCATTACCTGACTCTAAAGGAGTTTGCAGAAGGGCTTTATTTTTTCTTTTCTTTTTTTTTTTTCTGGGAAGTCGATACAGTACCAAAGGATACAAACAAAAAACCAAAAACCCAACGCAACCAACCAAATGAGCAAACCTGCAAAATCCAAACAAAACCCAAACCAACTAACCAACCAACCAACAACAAGAAAAAAGAAACACGTTAGTAGCTGAATCAGATGGACAAATAAATGAAACTTGGTATGAGTAACTCCAAGTACTTCTGCATTTGGATATACCTGCTGAGAGATGCATCTGCTCTTAGAAAAACTCTAGGATATTTTTGGCTGGAAAGCTACACAACCCCATAAACGAAACAGCTAAACAGCGAGTATAAATTGTGAGGTAAAGCAGGCTTAGAGTCACTCTACAAACATCCTTGTAAAAGAGCGCTGCTCTAAGTTGCCGGCTCCTCTAACAAAGTATTGAGTTCCTGGGAGCCAGGCCTGAAGGTTGAAATGCTGGTAATACATCACCACCGTGTGGTCATTGCCAGGAAAACAAACAGCCTTTGAATAGTTGGGAAAACGGGAGCTGATGTTCCAAAACTAGGGAGATGTGGTTATTGTGGTGACAAACACCTGAGAGCTCTTGGCCACCAACACTGCTCTGATGTGAGCGTGTAATAGACATAAAATGATCGTCCCTGTTGCTGGGAGTAGCAGGGACCATCTTTCTCAAGGCAGAAATTATGTTTTTTGGAAAGCTTTTTTAGTATGTGCTTTAGAGGAAAGTACTGCAGAGTATAGCAAAGGATAACACTGCTTCATTCTAGCTTTCCTGTGGAGTTTATTTTTTTGTTGTTTGTTATGGTTTGGTTTTGGGTTTTTCATTTGTACGATTTTTTTGTTTGTTTGTTTATCTTTGTTTTTGATTTTGTGGGTTTTTTTTGTGGAAGAGTGGTTCCAGTGGGGTATCTGGGAGAGTTCAGGACTTTTCCCCTTTCATTAGGACTGTGTGCAAAGCAACACCTTAAAGATCCTTTTCTGAAACACCATGAAGGTCACTGTACAGAAGGCTGCACACCCAGATTTTTTTGTTTGAATAATGGGAAGAATTTCATTCCATATTCTGCTTTTGCCATAATATTGTTTTCATCCCGGCTCAGATCAATAGGACTTTCCAGAAGGGAAACTGTTTTGATGGTAACTTTCTGCAACATTGAAGGATGAGACTACTCTGGTCTTTGGGGAACTGCTCTGGTTGGGCCTTAATTGTCGTGTTCCTTGTCTGATTCTTCACCTTCTCACAAACCCAAACTCTTCTTTATTGTCAGTTATAATGAACTCCTGAATGTGGCTCTTAGTAAAGTACTATAAATTTTTAGAGAAGTGATTGTGCCCCAATACTCAGCAGTGGTGAGGCTGCACCTCAGATCCAGGGCTCAAGGCCTCTTGCTACAGGAAAGACATTGAGGGGCTGGAGTGTGTGCAGAGAAGGGCAGTGGAGCTGGGGACGGGTCTGGAGCACAAGTCCTATGAGGAGTGGCTGAAGGAGATGGGGGTGTTTAGCTTGGAGAAGAGGAGGCTCAGGGGAGACTTCATTGCTCTCCAACTCACTGAAAGGAGGCTGGACCCAGGTGGGTCTTGGTTTCTTCTCCTGGGTAACAAGTGGCACGACAAGAGGACGTGGCCTCAAGCAGCACCAGGGCAGGTTCAGGCTGGACATCAGAAGAAATTTGTTCCCAGAAAGGGCTGTTGAGCAGTGGAATGGATTAATGGAAGTGGTGGAATCGCCATCTGTCATGGTTTAGGAAGGGTATTCCCCAATTTAGTGTTCCCACTGAAACACTCTTCTCCCCTCCCACCTCCCGCTCCCTCTGAGGCAGGATGGAGAGGAGAACTGGAAGCACAAAAGGTAAAGATCACAGGTTGAGATTAAAACAATTTACTGGACACAGCAAATGAAATAAGAAAACAAACAGTAACAGCACAATACTCATAACGAGTGTAAAAGATGGATGAACGTTTCACACATGGGTGCTCACCATGCAGAACCCAGTGCTACCCTGACCCTAAACTTCACCACCAACCCACCTAAAAGGACCCCGTGCATGACGTGGGGTGGTGTAGAACAGCCTCTGGGGCCTGGCCTTGCCCCTTCTGGCTACTACAAAAATGAACCCTGTCCTGGCCAGAACCAGGTCACCATCCCTGGAGGTGCTCAACAAACGACTGGACACGGCACTTAGTGCTATGGTCTAGTTGACAAAGTGGTGATCAGTCAAAGGTTGGACTCGATGATCTTGGAGGTCTTTTCCAACCTAAGTAACTCTGTGATTCTGTGGTTTTGGTAAGGAACTTGCATATGGTAGGTTCAGATGTGACTGCAAGCAGACTAAGGCAGCTATTGCTGTATGTCAGACTGTGCATTGCATACCAGACTCTAAGCAGAGACCTTGAAGGAAAAGCACTTTGACATTCAGGGAAGCTATGCAGGGATATTTTGTTTTACCTTCTGAAATACTGACCATTTGTGCAGGTGTATAACAGCAAGGAGGAAATAGGTAACCATTCTCCAGGAATATATTCAAGCACACCAAGAAAATGCCTCTGCTTAAATTATTTATCTGGTATTTTAATAGCTCATTACTCCAAAATGTATTTTCTTCTCATCTTTATCAGTTTAATCCTGAAAGGAGCTGAAGCACATGGTTTTCACACACCTAAGGGTGTGGAACCATAATGAAGCGTTTCTCAGCTCTAAAGCTTAAAATCTCTTTGTCTTTGCAGCAGTAGCACAATATAATCAAAGTGCTCATCCATGGAGAGAAGGCTCTTTGAAGGGCACTATCACCTTAGTCATGTTTTCATCTAAGTGACCCTCTTAGGAGGGTACTCCTTTGAGACACCAAGAACTTCTCTCCAACTCTCTGAATTGTAATTTATGGTGCCTGCACATACCAGATATTCATTTGGGATATAAATTATATGGGCCAGGAACTAGAATGCTGCTTCTGTGCATGGTCCCTCCACAGCCTTCAGCTGGGTCAGAGGTTAAATGTAAATCCCATGGAAGCATACCAAGACTCAGTCTATCAAAAATTAATCTCTCTTCTGGGATACTTTCCAGTCTGTATATTGATTTTTTTGGGGAAGTTATGAATCTGATGGACTACTGTGCAGTAATTCGTTTTCGGAGTAGTTGTGGCATTTAGGACCAGGCTGTTTGGGTAAGAGTTGCAAAAATGGATCTGTATCCTCCACAGCAGGCTCTCTGGAAAAAAATGGGGAAGAAGGAAGGGGTATTGGGCAAGAAATAAGGCATGAAGTCATGGTGTAATTGTATAGTACAAAAATGTTGGAGTGCGAATAGAAGCATTTTGCCTCTGGTGCCTTTTCTACTGCTACAGGGATCCTTCAGTCATTTAATTTGTCAGGGTTTTAAAGAGTGTTGTGAGGTAGGAAGCAACCATAAATGTTATTTGAAGTCTGAAGAATGATGCTTTTCTTGACAGACTCAAGAATTTGAAGAGTTTTCTTTCCTTAGTTTATCTAAAAGGAGGTTGAGAGTCCTGATAGAGCATCCTTCTAAAGGGCTGTCAGGGGAACACATTAACTGGTCCAGAGTCAAGAGGATGAGAGCAGCCTTGCGCTGCACAGAGCTTTCTGTCCATGTACTGCAAATATGACAACAAGAGACATGGTTAGTGTGTGATCAGCTCTCTGGAGAGAAAAACACCAGATTTGGAATCTTATTTTTTAGAAAAAGGCATAGTAGGAATTCATGGTTGAGTGAAAAAAAAAGGATGAATTCAAATTATAATTAGATAAGTGTTTTTAATATGGAGATTTGCTGTTGGAATGTGTTAAAGAGAACAGTGGATCTACCAAACCTTAATACCCTCATATCCAGATCGATTCTCTTTCTAGGAGACAGATAGATGCCAAAGAGAAATCAGTAGATAAAATTCAAGGGCAGCTGGGAAGAAAAAGCAGTCTTTGGGTTCCAGATGAGAAGAAATGACATCTCCTAGCTTTAAACTGTTTTTTATCAGTACTTGAATATTCCAGGGAAGGGTTTCAACATAGAACATTTTGAGCAATGCCAAGCCTTTATATTGTTGGTAAATGCCAAAATAAACAACACACATGCATCTGCTTTTCCTCTGTCTCATGGTTTTCAGGGAAAGAGTCAAATATTTGATTAAACCACAGGGGAGACAGACCTTCGTTATTCCTTCAGCCACAGGTCACTCTCTCACTTTTTCTCACATTCAGCAGTACAAAGGCAGGAGTGATCTGGAAGACCTGCAGAGCTGTAGGTCCCTAAATCAAACTTCTGACTACCTTTCCTTTCCCTTGTCTCTATGAACAATTTCTCTCTTCCTCCTTCCAGCTTCCACCATGGATGATAGGAAATCCCTGAACTCATGATCTATCATGCTCCTGAAGGTCTTGATGAATCCACTCCTAAGGCATAGGACCAGCTCATCTTTATACCTCCCCCAAAATCCTGTGGCAATTAATTACAATATTTAATGTAGGTGGGGCATATGAGAAAAAGGATCACTTTTTGCTTTTAAACCTGTGGCTAAAAAGCAGTTGGTGCCTCAATTTCTTGTGCTATGAAAACCAGCAGATGGTCTTTCTCAACTGTTCTTTTCACATTTTCCGTGATTCTGTGTGTCTTTGACTCTTCATTTGTTTCTTGTATGGAAAGTACTCTATGTTGCTGATCACCTCTGCTATGCTTCCCTGCATGCTTTCTATGTCTACTGTCAGTTGCTGAGCTGAGACTACCAGAGACACAGACAGCTCTAGACACACCAAAGAATTTGAACACAATGCCATGATAACGTTTTGTTTAATCTGCTCTTTTTTTCAGTGATTCAATTTGCCTTTATCAGAATCGCTGCATGAACAATTACTACGAGATCACTTTTCTCAGTGGTAAAATCTGATTTAGAGGCTATCACTCTACCTAGATAGAATTGTGTTTGGTTTTGTTTATGTTCATTACTTTAGATTTATCTTTGCTAAATTACATCGTTATGTTATCACTCAGCTACTTTGCATCTTATGATTCTTCCACAGCTCTTCCAAGGCTTATTGATTTTAACCAACATGTGAACAAATGACAGCCAGTTTCCGTTCTGCCAGTGCACACAAGGTGCACAGAAACTTGCAGCTTCCTGCATTGCTCTGTGGGCATGTATCTTATAAAAACTCTCAGGATGCCCTGATAGGGCTTAGAGAATTGTTGGAGACAGCACCACCAGCTTGGAGTGAGAGAGCAGCAGATAAAGGAAAAGCCTAAATTTGGAAATAGTTCTGTTTCTCTGTAGTTTTCCATTTTTCCCAGGCAATTTGTCCTGATCAGTGATTAGTTATGTTCCTCTTTCAGGTTAACACCCATGATCTGACTCTGGAAGGTGAATGGTTGAACGATTACAGGGAAGGCTGAACTGCTCATTGTACTCCACTAAATTTTGAATCTTTAAGAAATAGGCGCTGTAGTTCGTCAAATTCATCTGCACAAAAGGTATGCACATTATGCACTGCCCAGTACTTATTTTGATCACTGCCAATGAAGCATGCATGTTCCCATCATGGCACCAGCAGAGCTTTTTAGCTTCTCAGACAGGGCAAACAGGCATCCTTCCTGGTGTGGCAGAGTTGAGAAGGTGGCTGTGTCTTCAGTCCTCATAGAGCTTAGTAGGATCTCACTTATTTGAGTTCACAAGATGTGTCAGCCTCTACAAAGCCCAGACAATAAATAACATGAATTATCTAGAGTGAGAGAGAGATCCTATCAGTCAAGAGAACCAACTAAACTAATGCTAAAATAGGACCATGCCAGTTGAACCGAGCTTGTCAGCAATGACAGCGACCGTTTTGGGGTTAAAGTGCGTTCATCGGAACATTTTGGTTAAAAGCATCCTTGCCATTAGAGGGCACCAAATGACTTTACAATCTGCCTCTCTCCCACGAGTCTGGGATTTGTACCCAGCCCATGCAGAGACTCAGCCCTGCACTCTCGAGCCACAACTCAAAAGATTTTGGTGTCGTACTTGTTGTGTCTCGGTGTCCTCCGCTCGACTGCCACCGTTTTGGCCCCAGAACCCACCAGTGTCGCTGGCAAGTTTTCCAAACTGTCACATTTCTGGATGTGGGAGATGCACAGCCTCCTCCGGGGCAGGGGAATTCAGGGAAAATCTTATTTACATACATTTCATCCCCTGTCAGGCATATAGCTTTTGGGAATGGAAGTTACACTGTACAAACAGCAATAAACTTGTGAGGTTTGAGGGGCATGACAGAGAATGTCACCTATTAAAAGATAAACAGGCTGAAAAGCATGGAATGGAGAACAACTGTTAGGACACTGCCTTATTGAGTTATTCTTTTCAGCTACCACTCACATTTGCTGGTATTTACCTATTTTGCTTTGGCCACCTTACTCTTGTGTGCATTTTTCTGTGTCTATTGTTTTGATCACTTTGCACCTTTTCCTTTTGTCCTGAATAAAAATCAGCTTCAGTTGGATTGTGGCTGCAGAGGGCTGCCAAAGGAAGGGGAAGACTGCACAGAGAAGTCTCTGATGAAAGCTTTTCCTTCTGGACCATAGCTGAGGTTCTTGGGTTAAGATTCAGTCAAAGCCTTGACCTACAATTGGGGTTAGGACAAAGCCTAGAGCTGAAGTTGGGAATGGGCTGCAGAGGGGCTGCTGAGGGATGCTCAGTTTGCTAAGCATCTTCTGACAAGTGATACATAGGCTCCTGTTAATATTTAATAGAAAAAAAAATGTATGCTTCAGTCTTTAGGGAAAGTGGAACAAGGCCAAGCAATTAGTTAGACTGCTGGGAACCTGGAGTAGCTCTGCTAAAATTAAATGAGTTGCTGTGGCTGTGATTTACTCTATTTCACAGAGTTTTAATTCTCTTCAGTTTGGCAGGGTTATCCCAGATCTATACCAGGGTGAGGAGTCCTTTGACTTTGCTTTGAGAGCAAAATCTGGTGCAGCTAAGTAGAAGGACAGCAGTATGTTTTATCATGGAACAGAGTTCTACAACCTCTAAATTATGTCACCTGCTGTGGATCTTCACTGTAAGTTCGTAAATATTTGAATAACTAAATATTTCTGAACCACTTCTGGCTGCCTGTGAGGATCAAAGTGTGATGTTGACATTGGTATTCTTTGAAGGGGGGAACATATCACAGTGTTTGGGAGCTTTTTCCCTTGCTTTGCTTCTTGTGGGTATGTGAGATAAAGCAGTGCCAACTTCTTTGAAAACAGAGAAGAAGAAAGAGAACCAGCACTTGCATGAGCATCTCTCAGTAAGTCCAAAGAACTTCGGTTAATCCCAGCTGAATTTGTAGCGCTGAAAAATATCTCTTCAGGGAAGGACCAGATTTCCTCTTAAAGCTGCAACCAACAATGTATAGAGGAGGCAAAACTTAAGTATGGGATACAATAGTTTTGGGAATGAGTTAAGTGTATCTGAGTGCAAGGAATGATGAACATTTACATTTTAGATTTTAATAACAAGAATCCAAATGACAAGCTTTACCCTTGAGTATAAAAAAAAAGATTTACCTAGAAAGTATCCTTTCTATTGTGTATTAGTGTGAGTGAGACACTAAGGTGGGATTTATGTCTGCTAATTTTAGGTGTCTACAGTACATATGTGTATGGATGAGGTGTCTAAGCTCCTCTGAAATTTGGTAGAGATCCAGTCAATAAAGTCAATTGTATTTAGGATGTGATTCACTGGACCAGATGTGAGAGTGTATTTTACTTTGAAAGTACTCCCTAAATTGTATCGAGTAACTCACCACTGACTAAAAGCTGCTTAGGCAATGAACATAAACATAGATGCTTACACTGGAAACACTCACCTCCAGTCTCATGAATCCTGCTTTTAGCATCTCTGAAGCTGCTTATTTGGAAGAAATACCAAACCATCAATATTAGAAAATGTTTTGAGCATTTCTTCTACATCAGTTTTACAATTCAGTAATAGTTGTCAAAAACATTGCTAAGGACCATTGTTACTAAGGATTCTGTGGCTGGAGGATAGACATCTCAAAAATGCAGTCTAAATTCAGGTGTTTGGACAGCATTCAGGTCAAAAACACTGACAAAGGACAGGTGCCCCTTGCATGGGTCTGGTAATCTCTGAGATCTGAGTAGTAACTGAAAAAAAATCCACCCAAACAAAGAAGAATTCCTGAACAAGGAGTTTGAATTGGTACGTTTGGGCTGTGAGTCTGACATCTCCATTCTCTTCCCTAGACACTACCAAAAAAACCCCAAAACTTGTCTTCAGCAGAACTACATTGCTGAAACTCAGGTTAATTCAAATGCCTAAACATCTTCCAAGGCCCAGAGTAAACATCTAAACATTTCCATATATTATACCATTTACCTGTCAAGATTAAAAAGTGGGAATTGAAATGTTGGCATATTGAAAGTCACACATCATGTGATGAGTCCAGCACTGAAGTCATTCAAGCTCTTAGTCTCCTAAATTACTATGGTATACCTAGCAAATCCCTCCCCACCCCGCAAAAAA